>VZTO01011999.1:16890-80016 GCA_013400615.1 Syrrhaptes paradoxus
TTTTATGTGGGGCTGGGATTTTTTGGTGGGTTGTTTTTTTTTTTTGGTTGAGCACTTTCCTAGAAAGCAAAGGAGCAGAAAAACTCCACTGTGCACTATTAGGTGAATGTTGTAATATATCCTTACTCTCAGAACAGTCTGTCCAATTACTACTGACATTGCAAATGAGCTGGAAATCAAGAAAAACAGAGCAGCCAGCGCACTCCTTTTCAGCTAACTCATGGTGAGGGCTCCTTATCAGATTGCTGATATGATTTGGAAGAGTTAGAGAGTTGGTGAACTGTGGCTAATGTGGAGAAAATTAAGTTACTTTATGTAGATTTCTTATTACAGGCAAGGAATGCAATTTAATAAGTAAAATATCAAATGATGTTTGGGATGTCTTTATCTCCTTGGCACAGGGCTTCCACCTACTTCTGCGAACACAGAAGAGCAACTGACATCATCAGGACAGAATGAAGCCCGCAGTAATAGAGTAAACACGAAAGTAAATAAAGGAGACATTGAGACTGCACTGGCTGGATTATTCGCCTCTGTGTTAAGTAAAAAGTCAGCAATAATGACTTTATAGTGACTGAAGTCAGGGCACCCTGTTATTTGGGTAAAACTGCAGAATTATGAAGTGCGGGGGCATGTGGGGCTTTTAAAAACAGCATTTCAAAAAAAGCATCTGGCTAATTGTGGTAGAAAGACCAGTTTCCAATACAGCAAATACAGTCTTTCAGGGTTTGGTGTGGTGTTTTTTGTTTTTTGTTTTTTTTTTTTGGTTGGGTTTTTTTTTTTTTTGGTTTTTTTTTTTTTTTTTTTTTTGGTTTGGTTTTTTTTTTGTTTGGTCTTTTTTTGTTTTTTTTTTAACTGCACTATGCTGTTCTACTGGAATTTCTCAACTAACATTAAAGATGCTTGTAAAACAGGAAAGATGCTAAAATATAAAATGCAGTTTATAAATGTTTACAAAAGTCACACAATTTTATTGAACTTTGGTAAAGTAATAAAAGGGTACATATGAATCACAATCTTGACGTTCTCATAAGAAATGATGAATACAGTGCAGAGTGTTGCATTTACATTAAACGCTTTTTACTCAAGCAGAAGGAAACGGGTAATTCAACAGAAAATCCCACTGGAAATTTTTAAAATGTGATAATGGACTTGTCCTTTTATAGTGGATTTAAAGCAGCAATGTAATTTTTGTTTAAATATTCCTTGGGGGGGGAAAAAAAAGATAATTTGGATGATTTCCTAAATTTAGTATTTGCCAACTGAAAACCAATGATAATAATTTCCTAATTGTTCCTCTGCCACTAAGTTACGTTCCCCTCACAAATTTCTTAGTCCTGTCCTGTAGTGTCCCCTAGTCCTTCTAGCTCTAGCCCTGTTTAGCTGACAGGCACAAACGGTAGAGTATGTTTGTCAAAAGTAGGACAGGACTGTTAGCTTTCATTTCAAAGATGCAGCAACAAAATGTTTTCAGATATTAAATTACTGTTCCCTTCTGGTTCTAATTTTGTGGGGAGTTTTACCAGAAGTACTCAAGAAAATGGAACATAAAATGCCCTGGTATATAAATTTAATTTCCAGTATGCAAATTTAGAGGAGCTGCACTTCAACAATCTATAGCAAACCAAAAAATGTCACCAGGATGTGTTCTGTATACACTACTGCTTTAAATCCCATGATTTGTACTTGTTTCTCCAGCCATTTATTTTTCTTTGTTACCAGCGAAAAGTTACGCTTGCTTCTGGATAAACAGTGTCATCCTTTAGCTTATTAATATACCAATTAATATTTGACAGTGGAAATGATCAGGTTAAGACACAGCCTAGCCTCGAGGCTTTGAGAATGCATCGGCTTAAAACCAGCACTATAAAGTGTGGGTGTACTTTGAAAAGTGAGATCAGAGGCTTAAGGGTTCGTTTTCCATTTTGACAGTACTTCATTTTTTTTTTTTTTTCCCCCAGATTAAAAGTAAAGAGATGCCCCAGTTTAAAATCCAACTGGATCCACACTCCCAGCGTGTATTCCGCTTTTAGATTCGGTGGAACCTAAATGTATTCCATGGAATACATATATCCCACGTATTCCACCTCTAGATTCTGAAAGCCAGATTTAGCTTTTAGGTATTTTTTTGTTTGCACCAGTTGGAAATAAAGGTAGACAACTGAAGATTAGGGTCAGGGAAATAAGATCTTTAGGAAATAAGGAGTAAAATGGCAATACCTTACTTTTATCCCTGAAGTAAGCAGTTGAGAAAGCTCAGGTTAAGCAGCTCAGATCTGAACGCTGTCATCTGAAATCACTCCCTGGAGCAAAACCACACTTTACAGGACAGTGTGTCACATAACGAAGCTGACCTTCGTTTGTTATGCAGGACGCATGCAAAATCTGTTGGAATCTAGATCAATCAGCACAGTCATCAGCTGAGGATTAAATGAAAGTCACAACAAGAATTGCAAATTCCTATCAGTTACATCCTATATTACAGGGTGTTGAATTTTATTCATGTGAGACTTACATCTTGGAGAACTAGTCGTGGACATTCCTTATGTGCAGCCCATAATACAGCTATTAAACAGTGCTTACTCAGGGTGCTGATTCAGTCCATTAAAAAAGTTAAAATTACAAGCTTCAAAAAAAATTCCCAACCAAACAGAAGGGAAAAAAAAACCCCCAATAATAATGTTTTCACTGCACTGTTTCAGTGACCTGTGGACAGTTCCTGATGCTCTTTATAGGAATACAAGGAAGATTTAGGCAGTGCAAACACCCAAACTGTTTGACTTCAGCATTACTTACACAGAACTGAGAGACAGACAAACTGCATTTCACCTTCTATCTTAAGAAGCATCCTGAAATAAAAACAGCTTGCCTAATAAAGCTTTTCCCCTCAAAAAAAACAATATTCCAACTGTTTTGTTAGACAGACATGAAAATATCGTACGACATTATCTCCTTCCATTAGCATTAAAGTTTGAGACACTGTTGAAGTTCCCCCCGAGATTTTTCCAGTGTGTAAGCTGTAACCAACAAGTGATGTGAGCTACGTTCTGCGGCCCCAAAAAATCCCAGCGACTGGAGCCTCAAGGCCAAACAAAACAGGTACCAAGTCGAGCTGTCTGCAGGCACCCTTACCTTACACAGACCGATACTCTCCGGCAACTATCGATCTTGGCTACCCTTACTTCAGCTTGGCACAAGATGGAGTAAGGCAGACCAGAATCTACCATCTGTGTTGTATCACTTTATTAAAAACCAAGAACTACACCAACCTTGCAGCAAAACAAAGAGGCTGGAATTTAGCTCACCTGCTACTCACCGACCCTGCAAAACATCAGCAGTACGTCCTCTTCCTCATACTCTGTCGTTAAACCTTTGAAATGTCTCGCAAGAAAGAACAGTCCAATCTAATATTCATATTTGCAATTATCTTCTGTAGCTATCCTCCCGCTCCCTCCCACAGTAAAATATAAATACAAAATATTCACAATTATATCAATGGCAAATATTTTTTCTTCTTTTCCACATTCTTTATGGTGTGTAAGGTGGTGGCTTTTCAAAAGGTGGAAAATACGGTGGTGAGTAACGAGGCGGCGCATTAGAGGACCACATATAGCTGGGAGATGGTGACACTGACTGGGGGTCATCGGAGAGGCCAGAAGGAGTGGAGGCTGGAAACACGCTGGAATGCTGCAAGGAGACAGCAAGAAGGCGGTGATGTAACCACTTCTCCATGGAAAGGACCCTGGCAAAGTGATGCTTCACCACCAAGCAGTGCAAAATTAACACTTCGAGGCTCACTTCTGCAAAACATGTACTGATGGACAAAACATAACCTACGGAACCAGACACCTAGATCTGGTTTCCTACATGGGGCCAGCTCCCTCTACAGAAAAAAGCCCTGCAGAAACAAATGTAGACCTTGTCTTAGCAAAATAAGAGGCTGGATGAGGCTTTGAGCAACCTGGGCTAGTGGGAGGTGTCCCTGCCCATGGAGGGGGGTTGGAAGTTGATGATCTTCAAGGTCCCTTCCAACCCAAACAATTCTGTGATTCTGTGATACAAGTAAGTATCCAGCCGAGCAGGTGAGAAGAGGACTTTGCAGCAGAGCTTGGTTTGGTATGTGCCAAGGCTGGTATTTTTGTAACTTGTCTAGTGGCACCAGCAGTAAAACCAGACAGGTTTAGATTCATGTCACCTCTAATGCATGGCTCTGATGAGGGAGATCATAGAATCATGAAGGTTGGAAAAGACCTCAAGGATCATCAAGTCCAACCCAACACCACCTAACTCACTAAACCATGTCCCTAAGCACCACATCTACATGTTTCCTTGAACACCACGGATGGTGACTCCACCACTGGTGGAGATAGTGGCTATCACAGGGCACACCCCTCAGCTGATGGCCAAGACCTTAAGCTCTTGTTAATAAAAAAAAGTCTCCATCCCTGACAGTTGCAAAGAAAATGTATGATGTGTTAATATCACCACTGAGCTAACAGCCCCCTGACAGAAGAGATGAGCAAATGTCCTCATCTGCTTCAACAAGTGACAGATGATGTTGACAGCAAGGTTACAGAAAATCACCGTTCCCAACACCATAGCTCCATCACCCAGAAGAGGACGGGATGCGTTACAGCAGAGGGGATGTTTGCAGGGACTGCTCTGAGACCAGCTGAAGCATGTAGAACACCACCACCACAGAACAGCTTTTCAGTCAGCATGTGTCTTCAGCAGCTCAGATAGCTTGTTTCCAAAAGCTCATCTGTTTCTCTCAAACATAGCAGTTGCCCTAATAAACACTAGCACCCGAACACCTCACTTTGCCGCCACGCTCAGAGCATCGCAGGGGCCAGACACACGCCTGTTTCTCAGGGTCCTCCACCAGTGACCGACAGGGGAGGCAGGCACCGGGCTCTGCCGCCTTCTCAAGGACAGCTTTCGGGAAAACACAGCCTTGGCAAGAGAGAGCACTGCCAAGGACCAATGTCGAGGAGGAAGGATTTTATATTCTCTGCAGGAACAGGAAAATTAAACTGTGTGAATGATGGGAAGACAGGTCCCCAAAGTGCTGCGGACCGGCTGGCTTTAACCTTGCTGCTAAACAAGAAAACATCCGGTAACGTTCCCTACCTGAAAGTCATACGCGGAGTAGGGAGGCAGGTGAGGAGTGCTGTGGTAGTAGGTGTTGTAAGATGTCACTTGTGGCCTCGAGTAGTAGGACACTGAAGGGTGTGCATTTTCAACCGTACAGTTCAGCGTCGGGAGGGAAGGAGTCTGTTAAAACAAAGAAAAGAGAATCTCAGGCTACGAACCAAGTCACAGAAAGCTCACAGCTGAATGAAAGCAGGAATGACTTAAAAGAGCACCACGTGTCTTCAGAGCTCAACTTTGTCAAACTACCCACTGGCAATCTGGTTCCTGAAAAGGAAGATCAATTTTTAAGAAAGAGCTTCTTTTTTTTTCATCCTAGTATTGCCAACACCTCTGAGAAGGTTCCTTTTGAAAATACAATCTCCCAAATCCGTTCGTCTTTTCCAATTGTGTTCAGGTGGTGACACCAGAGCAGAAAACTGAATCATGTCCACTTTCTTCTTACAGTTATTACATATCCTTCTTTCCAGCCTGACTGCAGCGATGCATTGAAATACCCATAGCTCTTTTCATGATTATTTTTAAAAGGCAATTTGCCTGATTTGTTTTGTTTAATGCATAGAGAAATTGGTACCATCTTACCATGTCTTTAAAGCCTCCAAGTATCGCTGCTGTAATGATCCCTAGGAACAGCCCCACTATGTTCAGAATTGTTGCCGACCAAAGCAGGTGGTAAAGGTGGATGATGTCCTGGCAGCTGCTGACATCGATGTATTCATAGTAGCCTCCAGAAATCTCTACTCTGCTAGATTAGGAAAAAAACCAGCAATAATGATAAAAATATGCACCACACATCATAAAACCTAAGCACTTCGGCTGGACAGTAAAATGCATTCTGCAAATTAATGACAGCCTGGATCTAACTATGGATCCTGCTGGATCCCATGCTTGTCGCATCCGAGATCTTCCTCTGTGATAATGGCAGAAGATGGCTCCATCTGTTGTGAAACAAACAAGTCCAGCAAGGCTTGCTAATACCCAAATGACCTTGAGTCTGAATTTACCTCTTAGTTCTATCGTCTGAAATCTCCACAGAGATCTTGGAGGCTTCCCAAAGACAAACCAGTCTTGGAACTACCCAGGGAAATCAGTTGGTGCCCCGAGGAGCGGCAGCTGCCCCTGAAGCAGCGCTGGCTGCTCCCCACAGCCACAAGAGCTGCCGGGTGGGACGGGTACAGAACAGCACAGCTGCCTCCTGGCACCGCAGGGCTTGGCCACGGAGCTCGTCCAACTGGGCTGCTCCGCTCCAGCTGCCTGCCCTGTGCAGCCCTACAGCAGCGCGGGCTGGCAGCACCCCCGGGACCTTGGCAGAGAGAGGTCTTTCTGCTCCAAGTTTTAAGCTTTTTCACATGCAGAAAAGAGGCAGAGAAAACTCAGTTGAATCTACTTTGGTCATTATTTTGGAAAGGGAAGAGCAGCTCCTGCAACACGTGGGCTGGAGTCTCGCAGGGGGGATTCTTCAGTAACAACTTTTCTCTGATTGCTGCTGGGGGACAGGCTGGCCTTCAGCGTAGCTTAGCAGATGTAGTGGGCTACAGCAAATTCCACTTAAGAAAACATATTTATTGGGGACAAACAATACTAAGGGCTTTATGAATGACTTTTCTCACAGCTCACGTGTGAGCTGGGCACAAACAGCACAAGGGCTTTGAGGACATGGGGAAGAACAGGCTCGTATTTAAGGCCAAGAGGGAGGAGATCCAGGCTCAGCTCCCCAGCAGACTCTGCGAGGCTTGCGGGAACCTGCCCCCTTTCACAAGAGCCGCCCTCCTTCCCTCATTACTCCAGCTTCTTCTTTTCCTTTTTTCCCTATCTTGTTGCAGCAGGGCACTGCAGAACACACAGCAATGGAGAGACGGATTTCAAGCAGAACCGAGGCAGAGCGTAATGACAGGTTGTAAAAACCTGTGTTAGCCTGACCTCTGGATAACCTGAGCACATACCGAGACTGCCTTTAACAATATAACCGGTACGTACTGTTTGCAAGAGCTCGCTCCCATGGACACGTGCGAGAGTGTAAAGCTCTCAGCAAGCCTTGGGGTCCCACCGGGAGCATCCGGCAGGTACACATACAGCGTGTGCTTATCAATGGGAAGGGGCTCATCCGATGCTGCCACAGCTGGGGTTCCCAGCATCAGGAGGGATGCAAGATTGCTGTCAGTTTTTCTGTAATTTATATCCTTTACATAATACGTGAGCTAACCAGCCTTGGGTGTCTGCCTTTCCGACTGAGATCCCAAACAAACCAGCGTCTCCTCAGTGCAGAAGAACTGGGCGGCACTAGGCAAGACTGAGATGGTAACAACTGGTACCTTAGATCCAAGAGGGGAAAATGGGTCAGAGGCACGACCCTGAACCAGCCTAACTAGGGAGGGGAAAAGCTAACAAAAAAAAAACAAACCCAAAAAAAACACAATAGAAAAGATACAAGTTTTTCTATTCCAATCATTTCTCTGGGTATAGCTCCCTTCAGCTAGTAAAAAGGGATAATATTCTGTAAACTGTCAAAGGAAAGTGCGAACTTCATCAGTCTGCAGCGGCTTCCATAGTCACAAAGTCCTGCAGAGACCAGGGATTGCCCTTCCCAGCACACAAAACCACCCTCGCCCACGAGCAGCTTTTGATCTTCCTCCTTCCTTCAATTATTTAAGTGGGGACCAGCCCAGCAAAGCCTGTGAGAAATGCCAAGCCTGAAACAGCCCTAGGCAAGAGCCAGCTCTAAAAAAAAAAAAAAAAAAAAAAAATCGATTTATTAATTGCTTGCTGACACACAGTAGACACTCCAAATGATAGAAGCAGCACATGCTGTAAATTAAGTTGGCTTGGGCAGAGCGGCCAGATCTAATGATGGTGTGAGCGCTGTGCAGCTTGATTGGAAACCACCCTCCTGACTCATCCTTGCACACGGCTGGTACACCTTCCAGCCTCTTGTGACCATGAATGAAAGATATTCACTGCGCAGACAGGACACTGCTTTAGGAACAGGCAGGTGGAAACAGCCTGCGAACGCTCCTCCCTATTAGCAGGGTGGGGAAGGTGGGACAGATGCACAGAAGGTGAGGAAGAACAGTGTCCCAGTTTTCACATCTTCAATCTTCTAAAACAAAATAAAACCCAGTGAACAAGCAGTGCCAATGGAGAAGGAAGGTGTTAGGACAAGGGACACTCAATAAGGGAAAAACTTGGGAACGCACCAAGCATTAAATTAATGGAAACTCCCACATTCTTAATTTTTTTCCAGACGGGCTGGCCCAGAGCATGCTTCACACCCCTCCCCACAACAGTTGCCATTAACGGATACTTTGCTCCTGCCCTATCCTGTCCCTTCCGACACCTGTAAACCAGCATGACCACTGCTCGCCCTTCCCACGGTCAGGAATGGTATCTTTAGCTTACTCACTTTCCACAGTTGTACAGGTCGCAGCAGAAGCAGGTGTTGGTTTTTATTTTTGGCGTGCAGGGTGCACGGCGCTGCGGGTGGCAGATTGCCTGTGTGAATACAGAAAAAATACATAAAGCACATAAGGACATAATCACCAAACATGGTTCCTGCTGCTATTTGTCCTGCTCTACATGCAGATTTTGTGGCAATTGCCAGATTAGCCCCAGGCAGATCTTTCCTTATCTTGCAGCACAGCTCCTACAAAGTCTAGTTATACTGGAATAAAGACGCACTAGACTAGAACAGATCAGCATTTCCTTCCACCATGGGGAGGTCATAGATAAGCACGTGCCTGCATAGCAGTGGGGTTGTGCAACGCTTACAAGCAGACAAGACCTCGCTGAACTAACATTCCTCACCCCACAGCAGCTTGGAGCAAAGAGTCGTCAACAGGACGATACAAACTGAAAACACGATTCCCATACTGGTGAATAACTGACTAAAGCAGTTAAATCTCTGACTCTGGGTAGTAATGTCCAAGCTCAAATGGATGGTCTTGGGGCTGAAGAGAGTGGACCCCATCAATGCTGCTGGGTACTATCTACTTTGCACCTCAAGCAGGCATTTTAATTTGGAATACAGTGATTATTCAAAACTACTTGGGAGGAAATCTCAGAGACTCTCAGTGCACAGCAGAGGCAGCCAAAGATGTTCACGCACACTATCGGTACGTGGCAGGAACACCCATCCCCAAGGGGCTTCTCTTTGGAGAAGACAACAGACAGCAGAAGTGCAGAGGCTGGTGTGTGTTCCTCGTATCCACAGAAATTGCTGCTGTCTGACCTCTTATCCCACCACCCTGCTCCTGTAATGAATGCACAGCTGAAGATCTAAAGAAACCGGTCTATTTTCCTGTCCCCCAGCCCTTCCTCTCCACCTACTCCCTAACGTGGCCGTACCAAGTGTGGAGGAATTCACTCCCTGAGTCCTCCCAGCCCCAGCCTCCCATCCCCTCCTCGCTTTGCAGAGCTCCAGTACACCCGAGCCTGGCAGCAGGTTCCTCCACCTGCACCGTGAGCCGGTCCCTTCACAGGGACAGCGCAGCAGAACCTGCTCTCACCTCCGGTGGGGTCACACTCTTGGAGTAGTACTGACATCGCCCCGCGTACAGTGGCCTCAGGTCCTGCCAACGAAAAAACACCAGGCTTAGCATTGCAGCGAAATCAACATCAGCGAGCTGGGCTGGGGAATGGGACCAGGCTTTAGAGACACCCTGCTCTCATACCACTGAATACAGTGTCTGTTCTGCACCATCCCTGCCCACAGCAGCCCCCACCTCAGCCCCCCTGAGCCCGGGTGATGTTTAACCCTGGTCCTTGGAGGCATGTATTTGCTGGAGCTCTTAAGCCGGGCTCGTCTGGGTGAGGGTGGCCACCCTGACCCGAATGATTCATTCCTTATCCTCCCAGACACATCCCAGGGCTGCCTGACGTGTTTCCGAGGGTTCTTCATGCTGAATCATAAGAATTTCTCATGAAATTGTTGGCAAATTTGTTTTTCTGGGCTCTTGAGTGACTGTGGGAAAGCTCTGGAGGATTACCAACAGCTCAGCCTGCGAACAACCTGCATCAGCGTCTCACTTGGGGGCAGCCTGGTCCCCAGGGCAAAGCCTCAGGGACAGCAATGCTGGACATGGATCCGCATCAGCGAGCCCTTCCCAGGAGCTGCCGGACTTGCTTCTGGGGCGTCTGAGCCAAAGCTCAGGGTGGCAGGGCAGCGGCAGCAGGCGACGGGGGAACGCTATGTGCTAGCATGGCAGGAGCACGTCTCCAGCGAGACGGTGACATTCTTGGAGAGTTAGGGGCTGAAGTGAGGCCAAAAGCACGTCCGCTCATCAAGAGGCAGAAACCAGAGCTCTCGTCATCCCAGCTGTTCAGCTCTGGTTGCCTCAGACGCGCAGACGTCCCTGTGGCCAGCCAGGAGGAGGTGCCAGCTCATGCCATCACCCAGCCTGTGAGGTCAGCACCTAAAAACCACAGAGCAAGTCTGCAGGGCTCAGACCCACACGGCCAGGATCAGGAGTCAAAGGAGCTTCAGCTTTTTATCAGAGCTAATGCTTCACAAGCCCTCGCACGGGGGGTCAGAGATGGCCAAGACTCGGTGGTTGCACCCAGACAGGCAGAGACCTATCACACAGCGAGCGGAGCTGCGCTTTGCTCCGTCAGCAAACCCTGCCGTCCAGCCGCCTTTCGACCATCGAACATTCAGAGGCAGGAAAGGGGAGCCGGCTTTACAAGGAGAATGACAAGCCAGATGACACAGGGAGTTTCCACTTCACGGGTAATTCTGACCTTCTGAAATGTCTTTCCGTTCTGATCACAAATAAACCCCAAATCTGTCTTTTTAATCCCATTTTGCCAAACAAATTTTAAAAAGTCATCAAACAGCAGAGTTGCAGGATGAAAATCTGTCTTCAGTTACACATTTCAATTAAAAAGTTGAATTGTATTTTTTCATTTCTAATTTCGTTACTAATAACTGAAGCTTCACATTCCACTGTACTAGATATTGGTCATGACAGCAGTAGCTCATATTTTTTGAAGTCATTGAATGGAAACTGAGAACCTACTGCAAGTGCTTACTGTTTATACTGTAACGCTTTAATGAGCTTCATATCAAATTGCTCCATTCTACTACAACATCCAGCAGTTCAATCAACATTAAGAACCACCTCTGCTAATATTTCAAACACGATAGCTGTCACTGATCGTATATTGTCCCTCTGCACCAGCTGTAAGTCACTTTACACCTCAGTTATATAGTCACTTACAGTTTTGAGACTCAGCAAACACATAAAGCATGCACAAAAAAACTAAAGCAGACTTTTAAGATATTAATGCTTCCTGCTCATTTCAAAATATTTTTTGCAAAACTGATACTTTTTTCTAAAGTTTAAGATTTAAAACAGCATTCAGCGCGTGACACATATTTACAGGGTTTGATGTGGCCTGAGATGGGATTAGGGACACCATCACTTCTTTTCCTAGAGTAAAACACTGCAAGACCGGTGTTTTCCTGGAAGCACTTACTATGTGTCTGGCAGCAAAGACACCGTCTACTATGGCACAGCAGAACGCAGCAATGACGCCGAAGCTGATGAAGACGATCGATGCAACCAGCTGAGAAAGGAAAACAAAGCAAAGTATCATCTGCCTCTCCACAACCAAGCGTTTCGTGTCCGCTCCACAAGGATACGTAAACCACAGTCAATAAGCCCTCAAGCAATCAATGACCCAAATGTTTGCCCAGGCTGCCCAGACCGGTCTCACTGAAGGCAATGGGATGCGCGTCTCAACGGAGAGCGGCTGCTCCTGCAAGGCGGCAGGAGTTGTAGCTGTTGTGCCAGACTGGTTCTCTTGGGACTCGATATTGTAATGCAAGTTTTTCCATGACTCCAAGGTGCTAAACTTAGGCTGAGGATACACCTCCTCTTCTGGCTGCTGCTGTCCTTAACTCTTCCCTGGAGAGAAAGAAGGGGATTGCTTCTCTGCCCACCCTGCAGCGCTGTGGGGAGCTGCTCCTGCGAACGCTTCTCAGGCTGTAAGGACACCAGCGCCTGCAGGAAACAAGGCTTTCACGTTTCTTAAATCAGGGTGAAAGCATTCCGAAGGTAAACCAGAAACACTCAAACCCCAACCCAGGAATGAGAAGCTTCTTTACTCCCACCACACCACCTTAAACACCACTTCTGCCAAAGTGCCAGCGCTCAGCTGGGGGAACCACACGAGAGTGCCGACGTGACCCCTCCTCGCTCCCGAGCAGCAGCTCAGCTGGGGAGCAGCAGCATTTCCATCCAAAGAACTGAAAGCTTTAGAGGGTTTTTCCCTGGTGGTTTGCCACTCCAGCAACCACAGCCTTCAAGCATCGGTCGCTATCAGCTATTAAAAACTGCTTCTCCACACACACAAAGGTGACTCTGGTCATCAGGAGCTTTGAGCAACAGCAAAAATAATAGCACAAATACAAAAATAACAGTTAGCTTGGCCAGCGCCAAAACAGATATCTTGGCACAGGGATGTTTGTTTTAAAGCTCCAGGNGAATAGCAAAAATCACTAATAGCACAAATACAAAAACAACAGTTAGCTTGGCCAGCGCCGAAACAGATATCTTGGCACAGGGATGTTTGTTTTAAAGCTCCAGGTGCAAAGTTTGCTCTAAAACCTTGGTTCCTGCCACTGCACGAGAATCCAGTTCTTAGAAAGACAAGCCAAACCCCTTGACAAACATGAGCCAGAAAGATCCTATATATACTTTTAAAGTATCTCCAGATTTTTAGGTTAATCACACTGGTTTTTGCCTAAAGCTCCCTCAGTGAACACAGATGTTCCTCCAGCAACATCCACATGCAGACCAGGTCAGCTTGAGCAATGAGTGGAGATGCAGGAGGGGTCACTCGGGACAGTGGAAATGGTCCCTGTACAATTGTTTACTTCAGTTAGCTTCAAAGTGAGAGAAAATAAAATTGTTTTCTAGATGAGGCAAGTATACTGAAGATGTACGCTGTCCTACTGCCAATAAAAACTGCAGCAGCAGACAGAGCAGACTGTGAAATTAGCCCAGTGACCATACAAACACGTCATGGTCATCAGTAACAAGCTGTTCCTGCAGGATTCGGTGCTGTGCCACAAAATACTTGCAGATGGCAGCAGGTGACAAGTTTTCCAGGATCAGGTCCTACAATGGGATGCTGTTTCTGTCAGCTGTAAACACCAGCATTTCCTCCCCACTCAGACCCACACCGTCTCCACATCTGGATCACATCTGCACTATCCCTTGCAGCAGCCACGCGTTTCACAACCACAACCAGTGAAACCACACACGGGGAGAAAGCACAGCTTCTTACAGTCTGGGTGGAAGAAATGGGTTCTATGGTTTAGGTTATTTTGTAGCAAGTTTAGTTTTTCCCTGTCCTTTGTTTCATACATACATGAAAGAGGATATTCTCCATAAATAGCAGGATCCTTGGAGATGGGAAGTGAGCCAAACACTAAATATATACAATTGGGGTACTTGTCAGTCACCCCTGTTTGCAGATAGGAGCTGGTTATTTAAAATAATACAAGGGTGACTATGATACTTGTGTAACAGCCCTACCAGGATGTAAGGATCTGGTGTCAGAAATGGGTTTGCTCACTTTATTTACACAGTTTGCTCTCTTTCTGCTGGAGAAAGAGGAGCCTGAAAACCAAACACTGAGAATTCATGACAAAGAAAATCAAACAGCAAATAAAAACCGTATAAATTCATTTTTAAAATCCCATGGTTTTCAACTAATCTCATGATTTGCCAACAAGATTTTTGATTTGGGGTTGACAATACCGTCACTGCAGCAAGCAGAAGTCCCTCAAGAGCTGTGTGACATTAGTGATTGGTCTTCGCTCGGGTATAAGTCAGAGCTGTCGGCAGCACTGGCAGGAGGGCAGAGCTGGCAGAGCCGCTGGCAGCCGGCTCTCCCTGGGGGACCAAAGCTCTTCCTTACTTTGACAAGCGGGAAGCGCCAACACGCAGCTTGAAAGCCAATACGCCTGGATGGGAACAGAGAGAGAGGTCTATTCCTGTCGGCTGGCAGGGGAGAGGCGAGGAGTGCTGCTGCAGGTCAGCTCTCCGGGCCAGCCACACTGGATCGCTCGACTCCTCACGCTCCCCAGCCAGCTCCTGGGCAGAAACACGCACAGGAACATGGCAGCAGAAGTTGCTTTTAGCTCCTCCTGCCATCAGCGAGGAGCAACTGTGCAACAAGCAATGCCAAGGCTGCCTTTCAGCAAACCAGGACACTGGGGAAGTTGACAGAAAATAATAAAAAAAGAAAACCTGCACTGCCAGTGCTATTATGGAAACACGTAGTGGACAAAGCTGCCACTGTAAAGTGCTCCTGGGCAAGGAGGAGATGTGACTCAAGCACGGGGACAATAAGCGACAGCTACTGCATGTCCTCTCTGCATTCAGAGCAGTGACACGCTAGCTGCCAGCCGAGGCGGCGGTGACGCAATCCCCGCAAAGCTGGGTCACGCGTGCTTTTCAGGACACAAAACCACAGAGATGAAAAAAATAAACACGGGCTACCCAGGGCTCTTCAGAACAAACAAACAAGTGAATTCAGAGCCACGCTGCCCCTCATGAACGCTGCTGTGAAGAACGCAGAACTGGCATACATTGCTCAACCAGCCGCTGACACGCTGCTCATACACGATGAGCAAGAGGCTGGGAAACCCTGCTAGGACAGAGAGAACAGGACATGCTGCTCTTGCAGAGACAGAGTGAAAACAACAAAAAATACCCACTGGGAAACCCACCTCCCCGGCACCCTGCCTGACTGTGGGAAAGGCAGTTTTCCTCTCCTCCAGGGTCTGCCCCCCTCTCCCTCCTGCTCTGCAGGGACCCCGCTGTTTGCAAAGCAAAGGGCAAGGCAGCCCAGCCTCTGGATTAAGACAAGCAGGAATTTCTCCCAACTCCCTCTGCAGCTTGGCAAACCGCGCCGTAGCCTTGGTCAGCGTTGCACCCTGATAATCTGATCCCCGAGCCCCCCTGCCAGAGTCAGCTCCATCCCTGCAAAACCAGACAGTGGCATGGGGCCAGCGGGACAGGCTGCAGGGACAGCATGATCCCCCCTGGCCCTGTGCAGGCTGGAGGGATCTCGCTGCCAGAACACGGGGCAACCAGTGGGAAGGGGGATTGCAGCTGCTCTCCCGGGAGAGACAAGCGGAGGCAGGAGGCAGGCATGCCCACAGGGCACTCCAGGAGCTGGACTGGACCTCTCCACATGCTACCTCTGCCAGCCACATGTGGCAAACAGAGAAAACAGGCTAGGAAAGACTGAACAAGATAGCCTGCCAGGACCGCGTCAGGTACTAACTCCTTTTGATCTGTCTTTACCCACACCTTTTGCTAAATTATCCCAAAAGACTTCCTCCCACCCCAAGTCCTGTTATGACACCTCCAAGCACTACAGCCCCTACCTTCAGGCACAGGCAGGTAGATGAGCGGTTTGTGGAACAGCATCTGCAAGATGTGTTTAGGGGCCATCAGAGACCCAGCCAAGTCCACACAAGTGTCCTGTGCTTGCCAAAACAGATAATCTGGGCCAGCTCTGTCCCCACTGCACACAGAGACCCCCTCCCACCCCAGCACAAGCTCAGTTGTGATTGTCTCCTATCAGCACCGCTGGTCTCATCTGGTTTGTGCTATCTGCATCTTCACTGCCCACCTGCTTCTTCTGAACGTCGTTCCCCTGCGATGGGAGACCAAGACCTGCCTAGACAGCAGCTGCCCAGCCCCAGCACACAAAATTCTCCCTGAAGTGCAAGGTGGGAACCAGAGAGTGCTGTGGTCTGCACATCTGGTCTAGCCAGCATCTTCTGTGCTTCTCAGGTCCCCAGCTGCTGCTTTACAGCATGCAGAGGTTCTCGGTTTTCCTTCCTACCTGAAGAGGTGTCTGGAAACAGGAACCAGTAACACCCGTTAATCAGCAACACTGGAGAAGTTGGTTGCTTTTCAATTAGACCAGTCTTCATGCTTTTTGTCATGTCAGTATCTCAAGTGAGTTATCCTCTAGACACATCCAGAGCAGAGAGCTCTGAGCACTCCTGTCCTCAGGAGGGACTTTCTGTGGGGCCCTCCAAGGGCATTCACCTCCAGTCCCTGGGCTGGCTGCTCCACCACCTGCTTCATCTTCTTCTCTGCCTGCTCCTTAGAATACCAACTGTCCAAAAGCAATTTTTCCAGAGCCCCAGGCATCTAATTTTTTTTTTTTAAGATTTAAAATGAATGTATTATGTTTATGTTACTTACCATACTATGGTAAATAACAGCTCAACAGAAAAAGCACTGGGCATGAGTCTGTGAAGCACCGACTATCCTGAAAATTCCAAACACTCCATTTCAAGACCTTTAAAAAAATCCCACTGAGTTAAATGAAACCGTGTACAGTCACTTTGTGCTTCCTTGAGCACTTTTTTTTTTTTTAACATTTAAAAACATCAGCGTTAACAGCCTTGTTCTCCTGGGCTGCCAGAAACCATCTCTAGTTCTCAAGAGGTATGCAACACTACCCTGGAAGAGTTAGGAAAACCCATAATACTCTTTACATACAAAATTAAATTACTGTCATTTTTTTTTAAAAAAAGTTTTTATAATGAACTTACCATTTGCCTTTTGTTTTCTATCAAGTTTGATCCAATTATTCCAAGAAACGACCCAAAACCAAGCTGAAAAACAACATATTGTTAGCATTTAGATCAGGACGATATCCAATATATTTTACTCACAGACAGAACACAATTAAATCCAGAAGCAGCAAAAGAACACACTGCGGATGCATGAGCACTCTTCCTTCACTAGCAATAACTATCAAGTGCATCCCTCACATGACACTGAAAGCGTGCGTAGAAACCAAAAGGATGAGTTCTGAATTCCCTCCCCTCCCAGTGATGCTGAGAAATGGCTGGTGGATGAGGAGATGCATTGCTGCCTTGGAACAACCCTACAAACACTCAGGAGCCTCCAGATGCAAACCTAGCAGGACCACATCACTAGCATCTGCAGAACCAGGCTTTTGTAGCCTCACCAAGGGTGTGAGCAATCACCTCAGTTTGCAACTTGGAGAATTTATTGACGTGAAGTATGAAATAAAGGAGAACTATACTTGGGAGTTTTCTGCCGCCTTCTACTCCTCCCTCATTTCCAGGGGTAAGGATGCATCAACCAGGATCTTCTACCAGAAGGGCTCTTGCCAGCCCAGCCAACGGAATAAGCTACTCCAGCAAAAGCATCTTTTCATGCTGCCATAACTGACAACACTGCTCTTATTTCAGCTCAGTGAAGTCAACCAGGAGTGTGATTTCCCACCTCATTTCTCTATAGCCTCAAGCTATTTAGCTACACTAAATAGAAGTTTCCAGGACAAGAGCACACCTCAGCCAGGCCAGAAACAACGAGGAACCACGGACTATGGGGGGAGATGCAGGATTACTTCTGTGTCACACCGAGAAAGGTCTTTGATCAGCGTAGAGCACATCCAACTCCACTTCCATGGGTCGGCAAAATAAGAAATGCTGGAACAGTCCTGCAGCTGGACTGGACATACTGAGCAGGTACAAATCTAGTCAATAGACTACGGGGGCAATGAAGATGTGCCTGAGAATGGCCAATAACTGTCCAGCTCCTCAGGAAGCTGAGTAAGGCACAAGACAAGCTGCAGTAATCCAAGAATGAGTCAACTAACCTGGAATCAATATTTTAAGACCCAGGAATAGAAAACAAAGGTTTAACAAATCCGATACTAACAAGCAGAGGCATGTGCAGAGATTAGCAGACATGGATGTGATGAAAAGTTGGGCTTAAATCTTCCCCTGCTCTGCTTAAGCTCAGTGACATTTGGTGCAGGGCTGTGGGCAGCAAGGGCTGCTGGCTCAAGCAGCAGGGATTACAGCAAAGCAGCCCATCAGGCTCCTGCTTCCCGCCTCTTGGAGACCATTGTCCCCACACCAGGGACAAACTACCCTAGTGGGAAGCACAGCAAGGAAGCTGGGTGCTGTTTAACACCGGGGCAGGCGGCAGGGCAGCGAGCCAGGGGCACTGCTGAACTGCCCCAGCCTGATCTGCCAGTGCTTCTGGGCTTATGCTTGGGCAAGCAACAACCCCCACCTTCCCCAAGAAACAGGAGTTTTACAGCTCGATTTCAAGCCCCAAACCTGGGAGATCCAGGTATTAAGAGCAACATGGATCCAGAAATTATTTTCAGTCTGGTGACATTTAGCAGCAAGGAAGTTGTGCAGCAACACACGCCCAGAGCAAATGCTGAAGAAAAATGTTTTGTGCCCTTTGGGCTTGATCCAATACATTTAAGAGAAATGTCCATGTGATGTTTCAGGGCAGGTGAAACACTTAAGATAATTTAAGATCATTCAAAAAGAAGAAATTAGAGCAAGTCTGTACATTCAGCAGGTGAAGACCAAATAAATCAGTGGATTCTCATTAATTAATGGGAATTCTCATTCCACTAATGGGAAGACCACTTGTTCTTTTACGGATGGGACAAAGAGATCTTATTAACCTGCATGAACAGCACCACTTATTTGCTGGTGGATATGAATCCCTGGGATGTGTGTCTGAAAAGAGGAGAGGACACAAAACGAAGGTGCTTTTACAGCCCCAGGCCAGCTTGACAAGGTTTGCCAGTCCAAGAAAGGTCAGTCATTTACACTGATGCTGGAGGCTGGTATAACTTGGAGACAACATGTGTATCTCTCAGAGCCTCACTCCCATAAGGGTCTTGCCCTCTGCACCCAGCTGTTAGTCCCGTCTGCTCAGCATCATCGTCACACTCGGGGCTTCCCAGGCCCAGGTCACTCACCCAGCCGCAGGCGAGGACATTTCCCACAGAGGCACAGCAGGGAAATGTCCCCTGCATCAGACAGCCACTTCGTTGCATGTTTCCTCCTTGCGCCAGAGGTGTTTGCCCAAGATGCACAAGTTAAAGGAGGAGAGGACGGTGCACTAGGCATGGCAGCGATGAGACATCTGATGTCCCATGAGATGATCCCATGCATGGACCTGGTCTACACGTGGAGAAGTCACCCAGCACACCCAGAGACGTCTGGGTCTATCTTTTCCTCCCCAATGCAGGCACTCAGGGTGTGACCAACGGTGGTGCACCCCTAATGGAGCACAGAAACCCTGATGGAGATGCACGCAGGCATAACGTTCGTGTGAAGTTCTGGATAACAAGACCTGCAAGAAGCTGCTTCTTTGGGGCCATGGACAACTCACCGAATACTCATGCACCACAGCAAGCCCTTTTCCACAGTAAAGGGAGAAATCCCAGCTTGTTACGAAACATCGGCTATTTTAAGCACCTGCTGAAGCACCCAGCAGCACACTGAAATGTTCTCCTGTGCAGGGAGACAGGCCAGGTCGTCACACACTTCCACAAAGCGGATTAACGAACCAAGAGGGGGAATTTGGTGACAAACACAAACTCTCAGGGTGCCTCTGAATAAAGTAACTCAACGCCCTTCCCAAGTCCAGGAATTCATTAATTCTTTGAGTAGACTGAGTCTTACAAAAGCAGAAGCAATGCTGACGTTCCTGGAGCATAAACAGCACGGGAGATGTCACGGGGACCTGAACAACAGGCTCTACCCATCTGCACCCGCCTGCAGGACCTGCTCTGAGGCATGGGGTTCAACTCGGGCTGGCAGAGCGTAGGCTAAGTGCAGAGTTTGAAGCCAGCCTGTCACCCTTCCCTACACCTTCCTTCTACACTCCTCTTTTAAAAAGATCAGGTCTAAATGCAGGAGTTGGTGGGACAAGCCAGAAAACCAGACCAAAGAGGTCCAACAGAGTCTACAACAGTAACGGCTGTACGGGGGCTTTCTGCAGCCAGAGAAGAGCTTGTCCAGCCTCCCTGAGAGGTGGCAAATAAATCAAACCACAATAAGGCAAGAACAAGTCTCCACCTAGTTATCTGGACTGGCTTTAAGCCTCCCAACTTGAAGGCTCCAAATGGAAATACACAGCACTCGCAGCCGTGACACCGGGAGCCTCCAGCTGCGCTCAGCCTGCTGAGACACCTGATGTGCCTGCAGCTCAGTCCTTCCCGTGCTTATTTTTTAGCGTGTCTCAGACACACACGGGAACAGACCGGGACTTGCTTTCCAGCTCGCGTTAGACACCTGCTCATGCAGAGAGGGGCATGATGTACTTGCCCCCTGTGCTTCTGCAGGAGGTGATACATCTACTGGCAAGAAGGCTGGGCACCAGCGGTCTTCTCTATATTAAGCCACTTGAAGCTACAAGATTGTCCTTTCCCATTTTCATCTGTTGATAACAAAAAAAGAAGAAATGGATGTGCTAGCTGCTTTGATGTGCACGCTCCCCTGGCAAGCTGCCACAGCCCTTGCTAACGTGCTTCTCCTCATTCAGGGAGTCCGAATCGTTAAACATTTCTGCAAGTGAACTTTATTGACCCTGGAGTGGTATTTCAAGACCTGGTCTCCCAACTGTTGTTGGCACCTATGGTCCTTCTTTGCCTTACTTCTGCCTGGGGTTAACGTGATGTATGGAAAAAAAGAAATTCTAAGGCTGCTTTGACTGACATAAGACCTATTTATCTGCCTCACTAGCTCAGAAGCATGTTATTACCTAACCTCATAGGAAGCTGCCACTTGGATGGGATTTTTGCATGGGAATGAGCAGCAGGTGCAAAATAATAATACAACAAATAAATCAAATGGTAATGAAGTAGCTGAACATAATATTCAGGACAAGATCACCCTTTATAACATTTGCAGCATTACAAGGGACTTTGTAGGCAATAAGTTTTCTAGACCTACCGAGGAGTTCTATACTTACAATAACCCCTGGGTAATAACCTCCAACAGTCACATTTTGGGTTCTTGTTGTAGCAGCTAGGCCCACCGTTAGAATTAATACTGACACAATGAGCAGAGTCACAGTTACGTAGAGGGAATTTCTTTTTCTTCTATTGAACGACCCTAAAAACACACATACACAACAGAATTTGCTGATTCCATCTGGGGACAGTCACAGTACCGCAAATTTCTCCTCCCACCGCGTGGTGAATTTTTCTTTCTTCTAACTTGAGAATATTTTTGGGTTTGGCTGTCACTTTTCACCTTCACCAACATGCTTTAGCAAGCATTACTAGGGCATCTGAATTCATATTTGCTTATCATTGCTCTGACATAGATGAAGAGAGCCTTAAGAACTGGAACTTTGCAAGGCTCGTTTGGATTCATCGGAGCCTCCCAGCCCCTGGCCTGGGGCAACTGAGCTCATGAGAAATATTGCCATTAGGCATTTATGTATTTTCTGATCTGTCTACTTCCATCATGCTAAATAACCACACTGTATGCCACTTGTTTTGAGGGGGGAAATCTTGGCTGTAATCGTATCATAATGAGATATCGCCGGTAGCAGCCACTTCTCCTCCTCCTGTGGTATCATCCTCTACTTTCAGCAAGGACCAGGTATTTTTAGAAGCTTGAATAATGAATTTGTGGATTAGTAAAACTCATCTACAGCTGCCTGATTATGGCTTTTTTTTTTCCTTTTATATATTTATAGATCTCCCAAATGAGCATAAATATAAAATAGTGACTCCATCATCAGCCAAGAGGAAAGCTGGCTGCGATGTCACGCCCAGCAGCATCTTCAGGCGTTTGTTCAGCGAGTTCTCTGCCATCTTTACATCACCTTGTGGAACAATCCTTTTGATTATATTTCATACATTATGTAGACATAACCCTGCACCTGTGAGAGCAGCTGGTAGGGTAACGGATTGTAAGGAACCCTGCCATGCTCCCTTTGGGCTGGTGGGGCCACCCTGAGTCCCATCCCCACAGCCTGGGGCTCTCCAAAGCACCCCAGGAACAGACAAAGGTACTTCCCACCCAGAGGCTCCCAAGTGATGTGGCTGCTACCGGCCCTTCTCCCAGTGTTTTGGAGAAGGGCAGGGACAAGTCCCAAGAGCAAGGAGCTGCTTCCACCATCACCGAGTGTATTCCCTAAAGCAAACCACGTAGGGAACCCCTATCTGAGGTGTTCAGGGGCTCCCCGACAGCCTGCATGTGGTGAGATAAAATACCTGCGGACAGACTGGGAGGAAAGACTCAGCCGAGCCAAGCACAACCTCCCTGTCCAAATTCTCCAGAGAGAGGAGCACACAAGGCTTTCTGGGCAGCTTTCTGTCTTGAAGATGTACGCCCTAGGTGTCCATAGGCCCTTCTTCAGGGTCTGCACACATCTGCAGCCCAGCTAGAGATGTGTTCATCCTACCAGCTGTACTGATGCAGCCACACACCGGTACAAATGATCTCCCTTCCTCCGCAGGGACAGCTCTTCCCAGGGAAGAGCGCAGCAGCTCCCCGCTGCTCCTCCACACCCGCTCCATCCCAACCATCCGTGCTGCTGGCGGGAGACCTCCCTCCCCACGCTGTCCGTGCTCCGGGCTGGCACAGCTGCCGTGGGCACGGGGCTGGATCAATTCACCCACACCAACCAGATGAGCTTGAAATCACAGCCAAGCCTGAAACTTGGGGCTTAAAAGCCCAACACAAGGAGATGAAAGGCAAGAGAGGTCTATAAAGGAAGGCAACATCCTTTTTGACTGAGCAGTGTCTCTGGAAGGAAAGCTCTCCACCCACAAAGTTCTGCCCATGTCCCAGAGCAGAGCTGTGCCCGCACCACTGGGACATCAGCGGGTCTAAGAGCAAGGAGCCTGACTACCAGTTAGTCCTTAGCGGGAAGGAATAGCTAGACAGCGACAGATTTGAAACAACAAAAAAATTAAATGACTGCTAGAGAATGCTAAGATCCAGGCTGGATCTTTTATCAGTGATCCTTAGTTTTTCATGCCATTTTTTACAGGATGGAGATAAAAGTACCCAACTGTTTGCTGCAGGTTGCATTTGAGGTTAATCTTTTTATTCTCTTAAATTTGCCAAATAAGTTAATCATATGAAGTCTAGACTCCTAAAATATTCAAAATTCACCAAGATACTAGGCTATTCTGTATGTACTGCCTCCCAATAACTATAGCTTGGGCCGTGCTCCATTTCAATGTAATAATTTAAATGCAAGGGTCACATAAACCTCTTAAAATTCCCGAGTACTAGGACTAAAGGTTTAGCTGAAAAAACTTCAGAAACTGGAGAACAAATTGCTACTACTTACAGAGTAATTCAGAAAGGAGAGGAAGAATGAACCTGTCTGGCTTACACACATGGGAGATCACCAGACTTCTGATTACTGCTATAGCTCGCCTGGCAAATGAGCAGAAGATAAGGGAAACCAGCCATATGTTCCTTACACAGCTTAAACTCTTTACAGTTAGGCTGTGTGGGCGCGCAGATGTTCGTGTGCCGTGCAAAACCATCCTGCAGAGCACGTCCGAGGCAGCGGCGTGGGCATGGCGTTTACACACACAAACCGGTATGCCTGCAATTCCATCAGAGGTGCTTCAAAAAGTTACAATGGAAAAACCTGCAAAATGGGCTATTTTCCTCAAAAACCCGAGTTATTCTGTAATAGCATTTCTGCAGGAAAACACTCTAAAAGCAGCAGCCTGGAACATGGTTTATGGATTCTGAACTTGTTTCAGAACCACCATGTTTTCCGCTCTGACATTTCTCCGTTGTTTCCCAGCTTGACTGGCACACACCAACATGTGATACAGAAGTGAAACAAAAGGTTTCCAAATGGAAAAATTCTGAAAGCTTTTCAATATTCCTGATATGATTAAAAAAAACCCCAACCAACCAAACAAAACCCAAATGCTTTTATTCCAGGTCCCAACAAAACCAACCATAATCCTTTAACGTAATATTGGAGAGAGATGTGAAATTGAAGAGATAATGTGATTACCTCCACTTCAGCTCTGTACTGGGACACTAATTCAATTTTTTTCTTTCTCTGGAAACATGTTTTGTTATGTGTATTTTGAGAAAGTGGTTTTGTACTTCTGTAAGGATGCCTGCAGCTGCTTCGGCATACATGGACTCATGCTCAGCATCTCCACTGACAGCTGCTGAAGGGCTGTCCTGGCAAAATCCTCTCTCTCAACATTAATTGTTGCTGATCGTTTTCCTCCTTGGAAATTGTTAGATCGTTTTCCTCCTTGCTACTGAGCTTGGTACAGCTTTACACACAGCAGTGGAGCTCCGACAGCTTTGCTATCTCTGCTTTTAAGAGGCAGTAATAGCCTTTCCTCTGCGATTTATCCAAATTAGATACCTTAAAACTTGCAGTGCTTACCTCAGTGCGAGTACACAAGGTGCTTAACTGTATGAGGAAGATGTAAAGAAATGAACGCTATCTATAGTCTGGCTACATCTTTTGCTAAAATGGCACTCAGAACGTGGACAGGCTTCAGAAATATTATTTTGATTTTAAGCCTCAGAAACATCGTCTTATTACAGTTACCATATATAAGCCCACTCTAAAAACAAGGCTGTAGCTGGTTTTTCCAGATTACTTTAAAAGTTTGTAATAGTACATTATCTTTATACTGCCCCTGATTTACTTAAGCTTTTTTTCCTGGTTATCAGAAGACAATAAACAAGATGGCACAAAACCAGAACCAGCTTCATAAAAGCACAGAATGGTCTGGGTTGGAAGGGACCTCAGAGATCATTGAGTTCCAACCCCCTGTCGCAGGCAGGGACACTTTCCACTAGACTTCTCCATCTTCTTCTTTGGGGGGGAAAACCCACAAGTGAAGAATAAGCTCAAAGCAGCCCAAGGAAGCCAGCTTCAACTTTTACCCTCGGAGAACCGGGGGCAAACGGCACCGAGCCGCCCTCCTTCCCAGCCCTCCTCCTTTTGTTCCAATTCTCTGCTTAAAGCATCAGCGTGGGACCTGGGACCCCAACCCTGCAGGGACCCGGGTGCCTCATCTCCCCCCGGATAGGTGGAAGGGGGGGGCTTTTCCAACCTCAGTGATCCTGTGATCCTAACCAGCCGCCGCTGCGGAGCGGTGCGAAGGATCCTGACCTAATTCGGGAGCTGCGGGCGCGCACCGTCCCCGCTCCCAAGGATGCTGCGCGGGGCCGGCCCGGGCAGCGAGCCGCCCCCCGGGGGTCCCTGCCTCGGCGCCGGGCTTGGGGGGGGGGACGGACCGATCCCTGCGGCTGAACCCACGCAGCGGAGCGGCGCCGGGGGGGACAGCGGGGGTCCGGTCTGTCTGGGGGGGCGGCGGTGGCGGCGCCCCCAAGGACCCACCGCCCAACATGGCCGCGCGCCCCCAGCCCCGCAGCATCCTCCCGGTCCGGCGGAGCCTCCCCTCGCCCCCCCGCGACACTCACCCACGGAGTCGGGCAGGGCCACGGCGGCCGGCCGCTGCTGAGTCAGGGCCTGCCGCATGCTGCCGCCGCTCCCCGCCGGCCCACGGCGGCGGACAGAGCCCCGGCAGCGGCCCCGCCGCGCCTGCGCGCTGGCCCGGCAGCGGCACCGGACCCCAGCGCACCGCCCGCTGCCGGGGCCGGGGGCGGGTCCGCGGCGGTGCCTGCGGGTGCCCCCGGGAAGGGTGGGGGGGTGTGTGTGCCGTTCCTCCCAAAATTAACGGTTCCCGCTTCCCCCGGTCTCTGTCCAGCTGGAAAGCAGCGGGGTGACTTTGCCGCAGAGGGGAATTTTTGGGAGGGGAGGGGTAGAGTCATAGAATCACAGAATGGTTTGGGTCGGAAGGGATCTTACAGATCATCCAGTTCCACTCCCCTGCCATGGGCAGGGACACCTCCCACTAGCCCAGGTTGCTCAAAGCCTCATCCAGCCTGGCCCTGAACCCCTCCAGGGATGGGGCATCCACAGCTTCTCTGGGCAACCTGTTCCAGTGTCTCACCACCCACACAGTGAAAAATCTTCCTCCTAATATCTAATCTAAATCTCTCCTCTTTCAGTTTAAAGCCCCTGGTCCCATCACTACTCTCCCTGATGAAAGAGTCCCTCCCCATCTCTCCCCGTTAAGTACTGGAAGTTACTCAGAGGTCCTGCCCTAATTCCAGGTTCCTGGCGTTGGACCCCCTGCACCCACCCGCAGCCTGTCTGGGGGGGGGGCTTAGTGTCTTGCTCGGCATGGGTCTCCCCTGCCCTGTCCCCATCTTTCCCCAGCCCCTTTGTACCCCACCAGCTTTCCCCCCCCACCTCCAGCCCTGCTGCTTCAGGCCATTCTGTCCTTCGCCAAACATCTCCCTGGCACCTCTCTGTCCCCGCATCCTCCCCATCGCCCTCCTCCCTGCGGTGCTGAGCCCCAGAGCGGTGCTGGTGGCACTCCTGGGCTGTCACCCTGCCATGGCCATGGGACCAGTTTTTTACTGGTGCTCTGAGATCTCTGCTCCGGTGGCAATGCCTGTTGCTGCCTGTGCCCCATCCCACGGACAGAGCAGACAGAGGAGACCTGGCAAGATCCCCACGTCTCTGGCCAAGGAGCTGGGGCAGGGCCTCAACCTCTGTTTTCCATATTGTGTCTATAAAATGGGGATAAAAGCATCTTCCCAGCAGGTTTCGTAATTGCTTGTAAATCACTTTAATGCCCTGGGCTGAGAGGTGCTAAGTGCAAATCATGTAATTATTTCAAGCCAAAGCATATTTCATCAAGTTAAAAGAAACTAATCCTATCTCTGCTTCAAAAAACCCACACTTTTATTGGATAAGAGCCTAATTATCAGCTTCTCCCAGGAGAAAAGAGAAAGCGTATATTGACAGCAGTGCAAGAGGCAAGTTACAAATGCCCAGATCAATTAACGGCAAAGAACGCATCACCCCAGAGAGAACAGCAGTTATTTACCTCGGATGAACTAGAGGAGCCCTGTGCTCACTGCCTGTGCCCCACCGGGCAGTGGGGCTGGCACTGGTGTCCCTCTGCTCAGTCACCCCTAGTCCATACGGGTGATGGAGGGGACAGGTCTCGCCTCCCTCCTCCACTCTGTGCCAGGGCCAGGCAGGCAGTTTTCTGTCCCCAAGGCTGGGGACAGCCAGCTGTGGTTACAGCTGCCCACATGCCGTCCTGCTGGTGGGGCTGGCTGCGGGCAGGTGCCAGTGCCGAGCCAGCCCTGCCTGTGTACCTGGCAGCAGGCGTGCGGCAGCCCTGGCCAACTCGGCGCAGACCGGGGCAGCTGCCAGACCTCTTTCCTTCCCGCTGCGCCCATTTATTAGCACAGCCGGCGAGTGGCTCTCAGCCATGCTCGGGAGAGGAAAGGGAGAAATGGTGCTTTGCCTGCTCAGCTGGCATGGTGCAGCCCTGCAGGGGATCAGGACAGATGTCCCCATGCCTCTAGGCAAAGTCCCTGCTTGGGGCAAGGTGACATCTTCCCACCGTTGAACGGGGTCTGGCTCACCCGCGAAGGGAAGGGTCGCTGGCCCCGCTGGAAATGTACCAAGGGGATGCGCTGGTGGATGGTGCTGAGCGCTGCTGGGCCAGACGGTGTAAAACAAGCCCCGCTGTTCCTCGAGAGCTGCCCGGGGCACAGCCGGGGTGGGCAGCCCTTGCAAGGTGCCATCACACGGCTGGAGCCGTTCCAGACGCAGGCAGGGTTTTGGCGAGGCTGGTGTGACACCAGTGCCCTGACCCCTGCTGCCGTGCTGGCCCCAGCGGTCCCACCATGCCGGCCCCTTGCAGCTGTGGGACTCCAGCACACACCCCCTGTGCCCCTAACGCACCATCCTGTGCCCGTAATTCACTGGTGGGGGAAAATCTGATGGTCCCCAGCCCCGGTCCACAGGTTGTCACAGCTCTGTGTCCCTCTGGATTTTGTCTCAGTGGCTGTGGCCGGGTCTTACAGCCAGGCTGGGGAAGCTGACATTGCACGCTCCTAGCTGCTGTCTCAGTTTGAAGGGATAAAAATAGACCTACCCCTCGCACTACCCCTTCACTGCAAAAGAGATTTTGCAATCATTAACCACGGCCCTGCCGTGACTGACAAGCACATATTGACGCACACATGTGGCTACCGAAAGCCCTAGCGATTTGCTAATATTTATTAACAGCTATACGGTCTCCACGGGGCAGAGATCCCAGTTTCCCCATGTAGGGTGCTGGCTGGCATTGACGGGGACTCGGGCGCGGGACAGGATGCTGCGAGAGTGCTGCAAAGGGCACCAGATGCCAGGGGGCTCGGGATGGGATCCTGTTGCGTTGAGCTCACCCCTCTTAGGGAAGCGAGTTATTTTTTGATCCGCTCCCGAACGCTGAAGTCCTGCGGGATCGGGAGGGAAAGCAGCGTGGCTCCCTGCAGACAGGCAAAGGTCTTGCTGCAGCTGTGCTCACTCAGACTTTTTGGGGGTTGCAGTGGGGCTGGGGAGCTGTGCTGGGGAGGGGGCTGTGCCTGTGGGTCCCTGAGAGCCAGGGTGATGTGGGACCCATGAAGGTGCTGCTGGGCTCAGCCCCAGGCTCCTGCGGTGCTACCACTCATATTTCTCTGCGTTTTCCACCCAGGGATGGATGGGAATGCCGGCACCAGGGCCATGGAGGACCAGAAGGTGGTGAGTCTTTTGGGGGCTGCTGGCCACCCTCTGAGAGGTGAGGCGGGGGCTGCTGCCAGGGACCTGCTTCGTGGCTGATAAATATAGCTGCTTTGCTTTAGGAAATGCTGCTTCATCCCTTAGGCAAAGTGTAAGCACTTCTTATTGAGACGGGAAAGGGTAGCAGGGGGTCTGGCTTGGGGGCAGTGAGGAGGGCTAGGAGGGAGGAGGACATGCAGGCATGGACCACCCTCTGCACACCTGGCTTTCAGCAGGAGGAACCTGCCATTGAGAGCTGTCACGGTCCGGGGTGACAATGGCGGAAAGCCCCTGGCCTCCCTCAGAGCACTCATGACCGTCAGCATGATCCCGCCAGGGATGAACCCCAGCTTTGCTTTGCCACCTGGAGACACCCCAGCTGCCACGGCAGGCAGCAGCTTGGGGCTGTCCACTGTCCCAACAGGTCCTACCATGGCTGTGCCTCCTCCCTGCCCCACCACGCTCCTACCCCAGCTCCTGCCTCTCCTCCTGCCCCTTGTCCAGGGGCAAGGGGCTGCTCCAAGACCATCTCTGGTCCTGGGCTGCAAAGATAAAACACCCGGGAGGTGTTGCGATCCAGACCTAACCTGGCTCCCTAGCTCAGGGACCTGGCAATGGGGTCACCCCGTCCCGTCTGGCTGCCCCACACAGCCCTCCTTGCCCATGGGGAGATCCCAGGGCCCCCTCAGCCCTCCTGCGCTGCCGTGGAGCCCCCACAGCCTCTCCCAGCCGGGAGGACGGGACTCCTCACCAGGTGCTGGATATGCAGCACGGAACTAGGAGAGCTGGGAACTTTTCCTTCCTTGCAAAATCCTCTGCAGGAGAGAGCTGTGGGGTTCCCCGGGTGAGAGCCATGGGGGGCCGTCCCTGTGTCCCCTGCAGCTCTAAGCATCAGTAGCAGCCCCGGGCGAAGGCTCTGCATACAGCCCCTGGGCTGCAGCTGGTGTGAAATCCACAGGGCTTTTCCCAAAGCAGCGCTAAGCATCGGTGTGGAGTCCCTCCGAGCACTCCCTGCTACTCCGGCAGCCTGAGAAAATGTTTCCAGAACAGCTGCTGGTAGCTGTTTTATTTAACAGGGAGGAGAGCGGGAGGAAAGAGAACTCCTCCTCCTCCTCCTCTTCTTCCATCCCTTGCCCCTCTGCAGGTGTCCTGGCAGCCGGCAGCCCTGGCACATCCTCTCCTATATCCCTGCTGGCGACTCACGCTGGGGCTGCTGCTTCCCTGCTCCGAAATCCTCTGGTTTCACCAGCCTGGCAGGGTACCGGCTGTGGCTGTGCAGGAGCTGGCTCAGGAACAGCCTCACCCAGGGTGCGGGACCTGGGCCAGGCATTGCCGTCACTGTACGGCGGCAACGGGCGCTTTGCCGGCAGCGGTGCTCTGACACAGGCGTGCTCCCACCTTTAAGCAGGTCTGACCGGGGCAGTCAGCGTGATGGTGACGGTTTACAGCCCCCTGGGTCTGTCCCAGGCTCTCCAAGGCACACATTCAGGCATTGGAGTCGGTGCTCTGCCCCATTCTCACTTTTGCAGTATTTGTGCATCTGAGCAGACTTTAATCCCCCTCCAGTTCAAAGGTGTTCCCAAGCCAGACTTTCTGCCAAGCTGTCGGCCGCTTCCCGGCTCCCCCCGGGGTGTAAATATCTCACTGTCGGGCCCCGGCTCCAACAGGTGCCCACGGCTGGCGGGTGTCCACGGCCCTTGGCGCAGACACGGGGCGATCACGCCAGTGTGGCTAGTGCAGGGCTGCGCTCGCAGGGAGCTCATCGGCCTCGGGGAGACATGGCCAGTGCGGGCGAGCGTGGCCCTGACCCAGCTGGGAGCGGCTGAGCCCTGCGGCAGTGTTTGTTAAAGCTGGGGACATGATTTTCCCTGGAACTCGGTGTAATTAAAAGGTAACAACAGAGGGATTCCTCCAAAGGCTGAACACTTGCTCGCACGCCAAGAAAAACAAACTGGATGACCTCTTAAATAATGCCCGCCTGCTGTCCTCTGTGGTAGCACAGAGAACGTGCACTTGAGCTGGGAGACGTTGCAGAAGCGTGGGAACAACCCCGGCCCTCCCAGATCACAGGTTTTCTTTGGTCATGTTCACACAGGTGGAAAAAGATGAGTTTCTGTAAATGGCAGGACAAGGAGACAGTACCCGGTGTGACAGCACTGACGTACGTGTCATGGAAAAACGGATGCTGGGATCTAAGCGATCTTAAGTCAGAACAGCCCAAACTGCCTCTCTTTAACTCAAGAGTGATGATGGGAAAATGGAAATTTGAAACATTTCCAGCTATTAAGTGCTTTTGCATTTATTTTTGGCCAATGAGATGTTCAGCTTGTGTGTGGGGGTTGTGTTCTGTAACTCTTCCAGGAAAATAAGCATGAGGAGAAGGTCCAGGATCCCGGCAGAGGGGAGGACGAGACCAAGGCAGAGATGGGGAGCAAAACCTGGGCAGAGCTGGCTGGGGAGATGAAGATGTTCCTATGGAACCCGGAGGAGAGAACGTGCCTGGGGAGAACAGCCAAGAGCTGGGGTAGGTCCTTGCTCAAGCCCTGCTTTCGGGTATCGTTGCCTTTTCTGCTTCACAACAGATGTGCTTGCCTGTGAACATCCTTGATAGCTTGGACCGATCCCTCCCATCCCACATTTTCAGGGTAGATGTTTCTAATCAGTGCAATAAAGAACTTGTGAGGAGGACAAGCAGAAAACCTTGGGAAAGTTACCCTTGGTCTGGATGTTAATGTTTACTGAGAATGTGAACGCAAAGATTTTGGGCTGCCCAGAATACGTACTGGGAATAAATTAAGAGCCTGAGCAAGCGCGGGGGCTGCAGGTCGGTCTGCCACAGCCACGCACCCCTGCTGCCGCCAACAACCCGGCTCCTGCCTGCGTAAATCAGAGCCCATGGGGAGGGAGGTGGCTTTGAGGCCATCGGCGTTGGTGGTGGAGGGGCACTCGAGTCATGGGGCAGGCATTTAGGGGAGGGCGCACACCATGGGGCCAGCCCTTCTTGCCTGCATGCATCCTGGCTTTGGGGTGGGAAGGGCTGGTCACTGTCACCCCACAGCTTCCCGGGGCATGACGTGGTGCCCACAGCCCTTGGGGCTGGTGGGCTGGGATGTGCCAGTGTCTATTTTATCCGTATCCATGTGGCCTTCAACAATTATCACTGAGCCTGGAGGTGCCCTGGGTGGCAGGGCAAGAACAGGCTCGGTTCAAGACCAAGGTACCACAGCACACGCGATGCCGTCCACCTTTGCAGCTCTGCTCTGACAGCACATAACCCCCCCTGTGGAGTGAAAATCCCCAACCTTATCCCAGCATCACGTGCACATCCGAACCGGTGTAACTGGCACTGGCGATGCACTCACAAGCCCCGCAGACTGCCTGAGCCCGCTCTGGGTCTCCTCCAAAACACTTGGAGACAGCCAAGGGAAACAAAGGGAACGGCGCACGAGCACCGGAGGAGTCTGCAAACCTGCAGGCACAAGGCTGGGGCGAGCCTTGAGACCCATGTTTGCTCCTCCGCGCCCATTGCCAGCTGTGGAGGCAGCCTGGTTTGGCTGCTCCTGTGCTGGATGGGAAGGTGCAGACTGGAGGGAGGGTGCAGTGGGGGGGGGAACATTCCTGGGTTTGGGTTTCTGGAGGCTCTGCCAGGTGCCAAGAAAAGCCCTGTGGGAGGGATTGCTCAGGCCGGTGTAGGCTGGCTATGGCTGGAAGTTGTTTATTTATGGCCTTGGGGAGGGTGCGGTGTCCTTCTGTGCCCTGGGAGCATCGTGGTGTGCCATACAGACATGGGTGCTATACAGACATGGGTGCTATACGGACATGGGTGCTATACGGACATGGGTGCTATATGGACATGGGTGCTATACAGACATGGGTGCTATATGGATATGGGTGCTATACAAACGTGGGTGCTATACAGACATGGGTGCTATACAAACATGGGTGCTATACGGCCCCATGTCCTATATGGCCACACTGCCCTATGGGCACATGTGCCCTGGCTGCACACGGGTAGGCTTCCTGCTCTCCATAGGAGGAGGCATTGCAGCTATTATAAAAATCAAAATTTATTTTAAAACGAGAACATTTGTAGGTGGATGGAGCTAAACTTTCCCACCCTCATCTCACGGGTGAGGAGAAGGGGGTTTGCCCAGCCTGGGGCTGCTCCTCTGCACTGGCTCTGAAGGAGTTGCCCAGGGATGGGGTGCTCAGGGGACTTTGCTGCCAAAATGCAGGGAGCCAGCTGGCCACAGGGTCAGTGCTGGAGGGGAGGCCCCTGGGACGGGCTGCATCCCCGGCTCTGCTGCTGCATTGCAGGAAATGTAAGAATGGGAATAGCAGCAGCACCACGTCCCAGCAAGCATCGGCTTGGCACCCCAGTGGCAGCTCCAGCCCCACCAGGCTGGTGCAGAGGTACCATCCCAGCATCACTGTGGTGGGGCTGGACATTGTCCCTGCTGTGCCACCAGCAGTGGTGATGGTCCCGTCCACCCCAGCTTGGCCCGCAGCGGGACACGGCCCTGCAGCGGTTCCCAGCGCCGCAGCCCCGGCAGAAGCACGGCAGGAGCGCACATCTGTGTTCCCAGGGCTTCCTCTGACCTGCCGGCACGTTTCTCCTGGGAAATGTTTGGGTTAGGGCTTCACTTTGCTTTCTGAGCCGCTGGGTTTTATTCATAGGCTGGGGCCTCTTGAGACATCCTCAGCCATCAGCCTGGTGCAGAGGAAAAACAAACCCATTCCCTGGATGTCAGGGCTATGAAACACCCGGTGGTGCCGCAGCTCTTGAGCGATGCCGCTCGTGCTCACTTCTGTCCCAGCGCTGGTGTCCCTGCCATGCAGGCAACAGGACTCGGGGCAGGAGCATCGCCCCGCAGTCCCCATTGGGAATTCGGACGTGCTGAAGCCACTGGGTACCCTCGTGTTACCTTGCCAAGAGGGGGTGGGAAGGGCAAGAGCCAAGGTGGGGTCTGTTGGAGAGATCCGAGGCAGGTGGACACACGGACCCGGTCCTGACCCAGCAGCAGAAGGGTCTGGAGCCACACAGCAGCTGCCCCGGCCTCAGGGCTGGCCAGGAAGTATGTCTGGCTGAGAGTCCTGCACCCCAAAATGCCAGGGCCTGTTTACAGAGGGGGGCTGCGAGCTCCCACCTCCACGATGGACTCGGAGCTGCGGAGGACGCTGTGCTGAGCATGGCTGCGCATCCCTGCAGGGGACAACTCGTGGGATGTGCTCTGGTTGCATTAAAAGCAATATTGCTTCTCTCTTTTGCAGGCTTGATCTTACTGTTTTACTTCATTTTCTACACGTGCCTGGCAGGAATGTTTGCCTTTTGCATGTATGTGATGCTGCTTACACTGAGCCCCTACACGCCCACGTACCGGGACCGTGTATCTCCGCCAGGTGCGTACCCCAGCCAGCCCTCGGGCACCTCAGCTGGCACTTGCCCAGCAAAGTGGCAGGGACCTCGGGTAAAGCCCTGCTGGAGCTGTACCCTCCTACAGTCAAGCAGTCCCCCATAACACGGGGCGTTATCCCTTACCCCAGGGCACGGCCAGTGCTGCAGGTTCTCTGCAGAGGATCAGGTATCTTAAATAGCCCCATGCGAAACATTCCTTCTAATTATACTAATTGTTACTCTAATTATGCTCATTATGAGGCTAATTATTCTCAAGGTAAATGAGCAAGTTTAGGCATTTCATAGGTGATGCCCATTCATTGCCCTTGCTGCCCCTTTCTATCTGATATCTTCAAAATAAAATGTAAATCAAGAGTAGCTTTTGTGCATTGTTATTTGGGGGAGTCCTGGCAAGATAATGTTCAAAAACTCCCTTCCCTATGACAGCAGTAGCATTTTCCCCATGTTTTCCTGTTGCTGGGGCACACGAGGCCCCCTTGCCCTGCCCGCAGCTGGCTGTGTGGCCGGGAGTGTGGGGGACCCCTCAGCCTCCCTGTACAGCCCCAAGCCCAGCTCTTCCCTGCAGCGCTGCTGAGACCCTCCAGGACCCCCACATTTCCTGGGATATTTTGATGTGCGCGGTGTTCTCTGGGTGTGAAATGGAGCTGAGGGATCAGCGGGTTGAGGAGAGAGGTTATTTGTGAGCTGGTGCTGCTGCTCTTGTGCTGGCGCCCAGCCCCAAGCCCAGTCGCAGTGCAACCAGCCCCTGCAACACGCACCCCAGCCCCATGCCCAGGCCACTCTGACAGGGTCCGTTTCCTTCTCCAGGAGTGATGATCAGACCGTACTTGAACGGGTTCACCATTGCCTTCAACACCTCTCAGCCCAGCACGTGGCAGCCCTACGTGGACAGCATGCACCACTTCCTGGCAGGTGAGCTCTTGGGCACCCAGGAGTCATGTCAGCAAGTGTTTGTGTCCATGCACCCAGTGCAGGGGTCTCTTCCTGGGGTGCAGATCCGCTCTCGACATCTCATGACCCCCATCTAGAAAGGGAGGCTCACAAGGTGGCCACGGGAGCTCCTGTGGGAGGGAGCCTTGCCTTTCCAGGTGGGGCTTTCTACCTCCCTTGACGTGCGGGTGTGCTCTCAGAGAGTGGGTCTGTGCAGGTCTCAAGAAGCATTAACAAGTCCCTTGGTCCCCACCAGCTTATGATGACAAAGTTCAAGAGGAGAAGAATATCGAGTGCATCTCAGGACAGTACTTCATCCAAGGGGGCAATGAGAGCGAGGAGAAGAAGGCCTGCCAGTTCAAGCGCTCGCTGCTGCAGAACTGCTCCGGCATTGAGGACCCAACGTTTGGCTACTCCAAAGGCCAGCCCTGCATCCTGCTGAAGATGAACCGGGTACAGAGAAAGCCACTTGTCCTAATTCCTTCCTTCAGTGCACCCCAGAGCGACAGACTGTGGGAAGAGCATGCAGGGACTGAAACTCCTTCACTTCCCAGGCCTAGGGAAAAGGGAGCTAGAATCCCCAAACCTGCTGGCTCATACCTGCTAGAAAACATAAAAAAGAAACACTACAAAACTCGATTTGATTTGCTGAGGTCTGAGTGCTTGGAGGGTCCTGTGCCAGGTCCCTGTGCAGGAGGAATGGAGCTTTAGGGCTGCACCTCAGACCCCAGTCTCTTTATAATGGGAATTTTCATCAAATCGAGTTTATCTGAAATCTAATAGTATGGTGGCTCAGTGCACGGGGAAATAAATGTGGGGAGTGTGTGAGCTGTGTGGGGAAGTGTCTGTACTGCTCCAGGGAGTCTGGGCTCTCCGGACGCTCTGCCCCCGCTCTCCGGCACCGGCAAGCTGCGCTGCACGGGGTGGCAGACCCTGCTCCTGGCGGTACGTAACTCCTGTCTGGAGCAGCAAGACTGCCATGTAGGAGAGTTTAAGCCCTGGAGAAGGGAGGCAGCATGTGCTTGGAACTGCATTTCATACATCCATAGATGTCTCTTGTTTTTGCAGATCATAGGCTACCGCCCCGGTGCTGGGGTCCCCGTGAGCGTGGACTGCAAAGTGCAGGTACTGCTTTCCTTCATGCTCGCCAGCGCGGTGTGTAGGTCAAATGTCTCCCTCTGATGGACCCCATCAATATCAGTCCTCATTTTAGCCCCAAACACTCTCAGGACCCATGAGGCTGGGTGCCAGGGTGCCAGCTAGAGCCTGGATCTGGGCGGGGAAGAAGCAGGAGCTGCTCACATCCATCCCCACCCGCTTTGCAGGACCCTCAGTCCTGGGGACCACCCTGCAAACCAACAGCAACAGGGTGAAGGAAGGGCTCCCAGTGCCCGGCAGCAGCTGGATCACACCCTTAGACAGCAATAAAGCAGCAGGCAAGAGCAGGGAGGGATCCACAGGCAGCACATTCTGCAACCCTTGCCTGTGCCTTCCTGGTGCCGTTGTGCTCTGGGTCGCTGCAGCAGCAGCTGGCTCCCAGCAAACACACTGTGTGCAGGCAGGCACAGCTGAGCCCCAACATGGATTTACAAGAGGTACCTGTATTAAAGCTCCTTGGCCTTACTCTGAAAGGAGCCGTATTTTGTGTTCCACGTGCTCTGTGTGTACCTTTACTTTTTTTTTTTTCCCCAATCACAGAAAGGCAACGAGAGCGATCTCAGATCGGTGGACTTCTACCCTGGAAACGGGACGTTTGATCTCATGTATTATCCCTACTACGGCAAGCTCACTCACGTGAGTAAGGACTCCGGCATCTTTGTTATGCCTCTTTGGGAAGGAGCGGGCAGGAGCTGCCGCAGAGTACAGATGTGCTTTCTGGCTATTTTGGGCAGATGCAGACAGGAGGGAGGCCGTGGGCACTGGGATTACAGCGCTCTATTTCTGTCTCTGACAAACTGCGGGAAATCCTTGGGGACTCCAGTTTCCCTTTGCCAGCAATGGGAATGATTACATTCATCATCTGGAGACTAAGACTGGCTTTGCTAACTCCCAGAGAAGATCCCAACACCAGCATTTTTCCAGGGCGCTGGGGAAGTCAGGGGTTTGGTGATAGGAGAGGAAAAGGATGGGGCTTCTGTCAAAGCTGCGACAAAACCTCTTCAAGCTGGACGGCTCCAAACAGAGCGGTCCAGCATCAGTGGCTGTTTCCGACCACGCTGGCCAGCACTGCTTTGGTCTGCACAGCGTTACAAGGCAACGCACCTTCACCACAAAAGCTGAAATGGAAGATGAGGCAGGCACTAGACTCCCGTTGTCATACTGCTGCTGGCTGAGGAGCAGCCCCAGACGCCAGGTCCACATGTCCTTTGAGCACAGGGATCCGAGGAACACCATGGATTTTTTATTACAAGCCATGGGTTGATTTTTAGAACAGAAAGTATTTAAGAGGCCCATTATCTGGTGTTACTTACCCTGGCTGATCAAGCCAAGAGGCACGGTGCAGCGCAAAACTCCGACATGATCCCATCCCTCTGAGCAGAGGCACACAGAGGCTCAGCTTCAGCATCCCGAGGGACCAGGGTGAACATCAGGCAAACGCACTCAGATGCCTGAGAACCGTGAACCAATTAGTAATGATTTTTACTGAACATGAAAGCACTGCCTGCTTTTCCGCTCCCTCAAAAATTACTCTGAAATCTCCCTTTCTGCAGGTCAACTATACATCCCCACTGGTGGCCATGCACTTTACGGATGTGAAGAAGAATCATTTGGTCCCTATTCAGTGCAGTCTGAATGGGAAAGGTATTATCAACGACGTTAACAGCGACCGCTTCCTGGGCCGGATCATCTTCACGCTCAGCATTGGAAAGTAGCCACTGCAAACACTGGGCACTTAGGTTAAGGCAATCAGAGGTTTTTTTTCCTTTTCAAAGCATAAAGCCAGCATTTTTTTTTTCTGCTAGGAAAAACAGGCACATGGAGATTTTTGTTAATTTATTTTTCTTCATAGATAGGAAACGAATGAGATGCAATGGAGCATGGAACCACATTTTTCATCATCTGCTGTAAATCATTGTTAGTAAAAATTGAGAGTTATCTCCTGGGCAGAGAACCTGGAAAAGCATTTCAGTTTGGATTAAAAAACCTCTGGTATCTGAACACTATTTTCACAAGGTCTTTTACAAGCGACCCCTGTGGAATGCATTTTTCCTGGCTTTAGGTTTTAATCTTTTCCATAGTTTTACACACATTTCTCAGGCAAAAGCTAACAAGAGGGTAGTTTATTAGCACTATTCTTGTTAAAATAATAAACAGCAAAAATCCGGATTATGCCTGCAATGACGCAGTTCAAAAGTGAAAATGGCAGATCTCAAAATGCCTCCAGGGATCTTCAGCACCGGGAGCATCGTGACTGCAGCATTTTACACAGCTTGTTCAGCACACCCAGGGTGTTGGAGCAAAGGCCACGCAGAAAATCATTTGCCCTTGGACCTTTCCAGCTGTTCCTTTCTGAAGTGGGAAGATTAGTGCATTTCTCCCTCCTCCTCCTCACTCCAGCACTTCTCTCTGCCCCAGGAATCCCCATCCAGTCTATTAGGCAGGGATGAGCGAAAGGAGCTGTTCTCTCCCAGTCCCGGTTTGTGGGTTGACGGCCCCTCCTTCCCCTGTTCAGGCACAGAAGTGCCAGTCAAACGTGTTAGACCCCCCCCCCCAAATATTTCAGGCCAGTTCCTCCCTGATCCAGAGAGGTCACAGCTATAATGCTGGAGAAAACCGCAGGGAAACGCTTACTCCTTTCAGCAGTAAGGGGTCAGTGCTGGTATTGGGGAAGTCATCCATTTATCATCCTCAAAGACCTACGAAGCACGCTCGCCCTTGTTGGATCGAGGGGCTGCCAACCTGTGCGGGCAGCCTGACCCGCCGGGGCCGTGAGCGTACAGCCTCCGTACTCGACAGAGGTGAACTGAACACGGCAGGACAGGACACCTCAGGAGAATGTACTAGTTGGAAAGCACACTTACTAAAATTACTGACTGAACAAGAGCATTATGGTATGTTTGTCCTACATCCTAGTCCAGGTACTTAATCTGCCATCATTTCCTGATCTATAAAAGTCTCTAAGAAGTCATTTTTTTTTTGTATTAAAAATAAAGTGACTACAGTAAAATTAACTCCTACGGTTCCATTCTTAAACCACTGGTATAAGAGATGTAGTTTGTGACTTCAGCTCCCTGTGCTGGCCAGTTAGGGGCTGAATTTCAAAGCAGCGTGTGACATGATCCTTGGATTTTGAGCATTTCATCAACTTTCTAGGGCCAAGTCGTTCAGAAGCCCATCAGAATAACACTCACTATATGCAAAGTTTCATGAACAACCATCAGACAAAAACTATTTATTAAGAGCTGTTAAAAACCTGAAGCAGAAGTAGTTTAGGAACTAATTTTGCTCAATGTGGTTATTCCTGTGACACTGATAGAGCTGGGGCCACGCAGCCCTTCTGCCTGCACAACTGACCTGGAAGAGCATGTTCCAGTCAACAGAAACCAGCTTCTTCCAAGGACGATGCTGCTGTGGCTCTGGCTCTTCCTTTGACAGCAGAAATAAGTTAAACCCACAGACATTTCCCCGCCTGCCAATTGCTTTAGCTCTTTTAAAACATGAAAATTTCTGTAGGATCCTGAAAGGAAACCAAACCCTTCATGCTTCAGGTCATTAAATGAACAGCTCTCCAGATAGCAAGAGGGTAAAATTTTATTTGTATCTTTTCCCTACCTGCCTATTGGAAGGATTAATAAGCAGCTGGTCCTTTGGCAAATGCCAGACCCATGCTTTGATCCAATCAACAAAGGTCAACTAATTGGGATGTAAATGTGTGAACAGCTTGGAAGCAAAAGTTTCTGTTTCCCCACCAGCATCCAGATCCAGGCACACTGACAGTCCCGTTGGAAAAGCTCTCAGAAATGGCATCCGTGTCTGCTTACACTAAACCAAAGCTTTATAAACACCATAGTTAACTTTATTTTTTCCATACACATAGACTGCTTTCAGCATATTTGTACAGTAATGTCAAGATTTGGAGAATTGTATACACCACTCTTCATGCTACAACAACCTTAAAGTGCTGGCCCAATTTTGGACTTTTATTGAAGCCCAAAATAACACTTTGTATGTATAGATAAAATATCTGTATGTGCATTTTGCCACATTTTACTAAAATAACCTAGCAAAAGTGATGCAAAATACTTTGATCTGCAATCTGAGCACGAAACCATCTGCTGGCAGCACAGAAGCAACACACTGACAAGCAGCTGTTACTCAGAAGTCGCCAGTCTCAAAATAATTCCCCATTTTCCCCTCTGGCAGGGAAATCAAGCATTGCGGGAGCAAAGGTACAACACAAAAGACCGAGACAACCCAAACCAAAGCACACAATCCAACTCAGCAGCATTAAATTACACTGCTAAAAAAAAGACAACTTGGTTCAAGAGCCCATTTGTGGTACAAAAATCAGTTGTTGTCAGATTCAGGTAAAGCTTATCTTTGGTCACAGTGAGGACAAGAATAATTGAATGAATTCAATGGAATTTCTCAAACATCAAAACTAACTCTTTAGAAATTTCCCTTCCCTGGATACGGAACTATTGTGAGTTACTTAAACATCAGTGCTGACTGTCTCCTTTGTGCATGTGAATTACTGACGGTGCTTTCCCTACAACATGAGATACAGGCTCCATGCACAAAAAGATTAAATATTCAAGTAGCTTTAGTAAACATTTGCTGCAGAGGACAGAAACTTGGTGTGCCAGCAGTAGCTCTCTGCAGACCTGGCAGCTCTTGAGCTGTCCCACCGTTGGAAATGAGGGTTCACTAGCTGCAAGAGGCTTTTACCAAGAGGGACCAAAGAGGCTGACAGAGCAAGAAGCCTCTTTCATCCTATCAACACGAACCTGGTGGGAACGAAGCAGAACACAAACACAAACGACTAGCTTCTATTTTGGTACAGTTTAGATATGAAACATAGAATTGCAAAAGGTTTGGCATGAATAATAAAGAAAGATCTTCAGACAAGTCAGATGCTCTTATTCCTTTGGAAGTCACTTTTTTCGCTATAGATGAATATTAGTTTCTGCTTTATGAGCAGCATTCCTCATACTAGAAATTTTGTGCCCTTACACTATTCAACTGTTGTTTGAGAGATCAATAATTACAAAGTTAAAAGTAGACTGATCCTATCAAAACAGCCTGTTTTTATATCTTCACTTGCATTCCTAGATTCATGTGCACAGAATCAAAGCTGAGAGAAACTGCAACCAGTGAGATCCCAGCGTCCCGCCCTCATTTCACAACAGAGCTCAGAACAAAAGGGAAACACAGTCAAACAAAACGGCACAGAACATATTTCCCTTCGCAGACTGTTGGCTTTTCTGAGCAGTGAAAGTTCTCCAGGACTGAGCCTTATCTCAGTGAATAAAGCCGTTAAAGACATCACGCTAGTGCAAAGCTATTTACCATACCTTAGCAGTCAGCTTCTCCATACTGATGTTAAACAAATTCATTTACCAGAAGAATCAGATGTTCTTCTCATATTACGTTAGTTTATTAGTGAGCTCAGGTACTGCCTTTACATTCAGAAGGAGCAGGAAACTCAGACTGATTCACAAGAACAAGCTGCTAATGAAAAAAGACAACAGCCACATGCCCAGTTCCCAACAGAAGACTGTTAAGAGCTTGGTATTCATCTTCCCATAGCGTGTACAGTCCCTTTCGACATAGCATTCACACGTTAATTATGGTTTCAGCTTCAGCATTATCCAAGATAAGCTATATGCAACTACAAATTTTCTTGTATAAAAAGATTAAACAACAGAAATAAAGTTTTTGTACATGTCTTCTTTACTCAATCACATTTCTCACGTGGACACACATCAACCCTACTCAATTCTATGGTCCGCAGAACACTTACTTTCTCCAAAATCATTCAGGAGCTTCAAGTAATTCTACAACTCATCTTCAGACTCATGGCACGTTATTCTGTCATGGTTTTTGTTAGTTTTTTTTTTTCTTAAATAAAGAAACTATGCCTCAATTTGGTTTTCTTCTTTTTAAAGGGGCAGATCAGGGAGTCTGGGAAAAGGAGAAGTGCAGGGAAGGTGGTAACAGAGATGAAACTAAGAGATTATACAGACTGATAGCCAGTACGACTTTTTCTTCTTCCAATGATATAAGATATAAAGACAAGAAGGATAAGGAAGCCAAGTGCCACGCCCACTGCGATGGGAATAAGAAAATTCAGGTCAGAATCAGCAAAGCATTCTTCGGCTGCAGAAAGAAGAAAAACAAAAAAAGCAAGGGAGAATACATTAGTAAAGGAAATCAAGCATTAGAAACCAAAGCATCAAGGAGCAAACAGATGCTGTTCAGAACTTACGCTGTATTAGATACAACAATACATCTAAAGTAAAATCAGTATTAAGTAAAGAATTAACAGAAAGATTGATTTCTTTAAACATATCCGCTACACACATCATTTGTATCGGTAATGCACTTCTTCTGATTTGCATGTTTAATTTCATCTTCCTCTAGCAGTCCACTCAGACAGATTAGAAATGTGAGGACCTTGCAGCAGTGTGAGCATGCGTTAGCTGATCACACCTCAGAGCTAACAGCAATACAGCAGCAAAAGAGAGACCAGTATATTACTGCCTTGTCCAAGTGACTTCCCAAACTCTAAAGTCACCAGCACTTCTCTGGGTTTCAGACATGAAGAGAAATAACAGACAGCAAACCAAGTAACAAAGTAGAAACTGAAAACTACCAGAGACAGCCATGATACGTATGCTGAAAGCACTGAATAGAAAACACGGAAACTCTCTTAGAGTGGGTGACTTTATTTATTGTCAATCCAAATACAAGAAAAAGGTCACCAGGTTCAGCTGAGAACTATGCGAACATGACCAAAATCAATACAGAAGAAAAAAAAAAGAAAGAGGCAGCTGTAATTTAATATACAGATTATAAAACAGGTGATGAACTCCTCGCTGATACAGAAACACCCATGCAAGGATTAGCAACCAGCAGCAGGGACTGACTTCAGACCCAATGATACACCTCAGACACAGAGGCAGGGCTTGGCATTCTTCTCATTTGTAAAGAGAGCAGAGCTCCACCTGTGCGGTGCCGAGACGAGATGTTTAGTCAGACGTGACACAGTGTCTGTGTACTGCTTCAACACTGTAAGGGTGTTCCACTTACATGCTTTTAATAAAGCAGAGGTCCTTACTGAACTTCTTTGCTTGTGTTGATATTAGAGCAGAGTAAGCGTCATGCACACACCCAATGCGTTATCAAAAGTCAGCTGCTGTTTTAAGTGAACAGTTAAACCATTTGAGCCTTTAACTGCATCAGCCTTGGTGATGGGAAATCTGCTGTCCTGACCTAGCTCACTACAGCCCCGTACACACTTGCCACAACCCCTTCATGAAAGGCTACACACAGCCTTTGGTTCAGAGGAAAGAAAACACCACATGGAGGGTCAGTGCCTGAAAATACTGAACTCAGACAATCCAAAGGCATCTACTGCCAAGTAGAGCAAGACTTATTCGGGAAAAAAAGAGGAAAGGAACTATGTGCCTTATACAATGAGCTATTTCAGAATGTTTTGACTACTGAGATGTATTTAAGCATCTTAAAAAGATAACTACATTTGATGTTTAGTCATCTTTGTTCATTGAAGATCAATGTACACAATTTAATTGCTACATCCTGGATAATGGGTCATTAAAACTAAACACGAATGAATTTGCTAAGGATGAAAGGTGCCCAGCAGGCAGCGACAAAATTCCCTTTCTCTCTTCCTTAATGGAAGGAGATTGCTGCAATGCGCACCACACCATGGCTCTGTTACAAGGAATTCCCAGGATAAAAAGGGTTTAAAGTTTCATACCAGGAACATTCCATCCTTTACCTCTCTCCAGTTTGCCACTGGTGCTGGCATGCATCTATCCATGCGTTGTTACTGTACAACGGTTAGAAGCTTCAGCGAAGTCTCTTCAAATGCAGAACCTGGTAACTGTACACCACGACAAGCAGGCTCCACAGTCAGGCCAGGAGAAAGAGCTTTTTTGATGTACTTGGTTGAATGTGTCTCCATTCAAAATCATCGGAAATTTCCGCCCCAACATTCTTAAAAGCCATCTTCCCTTTTAATTCTAATCATGAGATGTAACTGATACCCCAAAACTTTCTCGTTTTATTGATATATGCTATATAATAGAGAACACTGTGGTAATTTTAAAAATTTAAAAAAAAAAAGGCCTTCACTGGCTAGAAAAGATTCATTTGAGGACTATTAGCACGGCATATTTAAGCTAAAAGATGAGAAATCTTTGCATCTTAAAGCATAATTTTAATACTTAGCAAACTGTATATAAGGCACAGTCAATAGTAACGAAAACAAACTGCAGTCTATGATCACAGGATGGTTTGGGTTGGAAGGGACCTTAAAGATCATCCAGTTCCACCCCCCGCCATGGGCAGGGACACCTCCCACTAGCCCAGGTTGCTCAAAGCCTCATCCAGCCTGGCCCTGAACCCCTCCAGGGATGGGGCATCCACAGCTTCTCTGGGCAACCTGGGCCAGTGCCTCAACACCCGCACAGCAAAGGATTTATTTGTAGTATCTTATCTAAATCTACTCACTCTCAACTTAACACTGTTACCCCTTGTCCTATCCCTACATGCCCTTCTAAATAGTCCTTCCCCGGCTTTCCTGTAGGTCCCCNTTCCCTTTTAATTCTAATCATGAGATGTAACTGATACCCCAAAACTTTCTGTTTTTATTGATATATGCTATATAATAGAGAACACTGTGGTAATTTTAAAAATTTAAAAAAAAAAAGGCCTTCACTGGCTAGAAAAGATTCATTTGAGGACTATTAGCACGGCATATTTAAGCTAAAAGATGAGAAATCTTTGCATCTTAAAGCATAATTTTAATACTTAGCAAACTGTATATAAGGCACAGTCAATAGTAACGAAAACAAACTGCAATCTATGATCACAGGATGGTTTGGGTTGGAAGGGACCTTAAAGATCATCCACTTCCACCCCCCGCCATGGGCAGGGACACCTCCCACTAGCCCAGGTTGCTCAAAGCCTCATCCAGCCTGGCCCTGAACCCCTCCAGGGATGGGGCATCCACAGCTTCTCTGGGCAACCTGGGCCAGTGCCTCAACACCCGCACAGCAAAGGATTTATTTGTAGTATCTTATCTAAATCTACTCACTCTCAACTTAACACTGTTACCCCTTGTCCTATCCCTACATGCCCTTGTAAAAAGTCCCTCCCCGGCTTTCCTGTAGGTCCCCGTTTCAGCACTGGAAGGCTGCTGTAAGGTTCCCCTGGAGCCTTCTCTTCTCCAGGCTGAACAACCCCAACTCTCTCAGCCTGTCCTCATACGAGAGGTGCTCCAGCCCTCTGACCATCTTCATGGTCCTCCTCTGGGCTCAGCCCAAGAGGTCCATGTCTTTTGCACGTTGGGGGCCCCAATTGCCTCAACCCTGACTCAGCAAGCAAGCAGTCTTTTGAGTTCAGATTTTTTTTTTAAAAATAAAGTTAAACTTTCCCATTTTAAAGCAAGTCCTATCCAGCGTTACAGCATTTCTTGTAACCAACAAAGTAAGCACTAGGACAACTGACTCTCCCAAAGCTGCTCCTACTATGAGCCTATTAAAATATTTGTGTTTTTCTTCACATTAAAAAAAAAAGCTTCAAACAACTTCAGCTTACACTTCAGAAAGGTGTTAATGTTATATTGACTTTGTGCAGCAGATAAGGTAGCTTTAACTACCTTTGACCTTACTAATTTAGTTTATTTTCTTTTTTTAAAAAAAAGACTGTACAAGATGTCTGTTTTCAAATCAGTTAAAAAAAGTGAACAAATTTCCTTAAGAAATAGAACAATCTTTATTATTTAGAGCACATGTTGAACAGGTTGAGAGTTCCCTACAGATCAACACATACAGGAAAACTAGTGGTTTTATAACAACAGGCAGTCAGGTGAAACTTAAGATTTTTTTGAACCAGTTATCTGCACATCTGTCTAGGAGTACTTTGATCTCTGAGCCAATATACTTGTGAATGAAGATTAAGCTGCAGGTTTTTTCAAAGTTCCTTTGAATACTGTTGAATTTTGGGACCAGTTTGCACTAGTCTTCTATACTGTCACTTGGAAACCATGCACAGTTCAAGAATTTGCATGGTCAGATGGACACCGTGGGGTAACTACTCCTCAACAGAAATGCACATGTAACTGGTGCCACTGAACATCAGCCACAAAAATGCTAAAAATCTATATTAGCTTCTGCATTTGAGGATATATTAATACAAAAGTCATTAGATGCACTTTTTTTTATAATTAAAATGGAAAGTCTTGAAGCCTGTTCCAGGATTAAACCCATAATAGTTCCCCACTTTCATTAAAATTAATTTCAGTAACTGATGCAAAATTCAAGCTGTAGACTACAAGCTATAGTAAAGTATTATCCACCCATACTTGCTTCCTTGGCTAGTGTCAAGAGTAAATTGTTTTTAAAAAGAAGTTACTGAAAGAAGTGTATTTTATGATTTGCATACAATCATGCCACAGACATCTCTACAACCCTAGAAAACACTAATAGAACACTAAACCAGCGTTGATGCAGGCTAAACTCATTCTAAAGGGAGAGACAATGTTATGTTCATGACATAATTAATTTAGGCAGCTCATGTTATGAGATATGCAGAAAAGCCACACACTTATCTAAAAGTCTAAAAGACTTTTGCTTCATGGGTTGTTTTTTTTTTTCCATGCAGTAAAAACTACGTATTACAGCACAAGGAGGCCAGAGAAAAGTTGTGCAGCAAGGGTTAGTCTCTACAGAGCTGCGGTTTAAGAACAGTCCAGTTGCACTGCATTTTTTAAGCTAGTTATCCTTCCCATACAGCAAGGAAATACAGGTGTTGTGGGTCCATCTCAGACTTGACTTTTGCATTCTTAACAATAATAAATGATACACAGCAAACAATCAAACACAAAGTACATTAAACATTCAGATGCCAATGGCAGGCAGTTATAATATGAATTTTGATTGGCAGAGAACCATTCAAGATGAAGATTTAAAGACAGTTCAAGCTGCAACAACAGATACTGCTCATTAAATGAAAGCATCTTTAAACAATGGTCATTCAAAGCAACAAGACAGACCAGTTCTGCGCAGAGTATGATATAAAGTTAAGTGCACTTTAAAGTTCTGGAATATTTAGAAAGGTTATTCCCTTTAAACTGATGCCACCAAAAAAACTTGCATTAATTTAGCAGAACTCTGCCTCAGTTGAGTATTTTCGATGATTGCCAAGGTATAATAAGTGATGAAGAATTCCGTGCTGGAAACAGCACTGAAGTCTTCATATCTACCATTTGGCAAGTACAGGTTACCCATTTTGTTTCTACAGCCAGGGCATAGGAATGATTCCTGAAACTACATCAAGGCAGGAGTAAACTACTCAAATTCTGTCAAAGCTAAGTAAGTTACTGCTGCCACTTTGAAAAATCACTTATTCACCAGCCTGAAGTTCAATTCTATGAAAACCAAAGTTGTTACTGGGCATCATACAATCCTTGTTAAATACTATACAAGTCAACATAGTGACTAGTGCTGCCAGCTTAACCCACACTTATGACAACAACTACAGGACGCAGAGGAGAGAAGCAAGTACAAATTCTATGCTATCCTGGGAGTTGCCCAATGCACATCAGTTTAGAAGGTGTTCTTGTTTCAGGCTACAATTTGTAAAAAGCAAGAGATAAATCCTAAACACTTCAGGGTTTTTGGAAGATAAAATCCTTAGCCTAGCAACTCATCCAATATTTGACATCTTCAGAACAGCTATGAAACCCATGTTGTCTTCTTAGAGCAGGAAAACTAAAAACATAGTTCTGCTTCATCTGAGATAAACATTCTCTCTTTGTGTCTCAACTCCCATATGCTTTGGCTAGTAATTACTCCTAAGTTTTGGGTCTTTTTTGGACTTCAGAACTTGCACTTGCTTTGCTTAGAGTGAAATCAGAACAGGAATCACATTCAGATTCACAAAGTTTGATATCCAGCATAGCTTTTTCTTCTGCCAATTATGTAAGCAACCACTATAATGGCAATCAAGCCAGCAAGTGCAGCACCAACTACAATTGGGATCAGAATGTTGTCATCATCCAGCGAACACTCCTGGGCTGTAGATGAGAAAAAGGTTGCAACAAGGAATAAATAAAGACAGAATACTTGCCAAATGTGGTATAAAAAAATCTGTTTTCCTTAAAAAATCAAGTATTATTACATCTTTAAACTAAGAGAAAGAACTGCAGAGGTGTCACGGGTGTATCTAGCATATATTAAGCATTATAATTACTTGGAATGTTTGATAAACTATAGTAAGCTAACAGAAGTGCCCCTGGTGTATGAGTTTTCATGTGCACAAGATCTGTACTAGACAAGGGAGTAGCTATTCTTCTATATTTAAGACAGAACCAGGCTTATCTATTTCACGCTTAAGGCAAGTCTGCTTCTTTTACTTATTAAGAATAAAGTGACCTAGATTTGGTATCAAGAACCTTTCCAGAATGGACATGTTACAGAGAGATGAAATAACTATAATTAGGAGAAGGAGGAAGCTAGCTGCATCTTGAACTACAGAGTGAAATGGGACCCTAACTCTTTAGAACATGTTATGACAAATACTGTTTACCCTGCATAAATTTGGGGAGTTAACTTACCTCACCTCTGCCTGAAAAAAAGTTCAAAAAATCTGCTCCCAATCTGTCTACGACTAGTCTACTCTAATATAACGATAGTACTTACTTGCAGCACAGTCTTAAGTACAAACACCAGGTTACATTAAAGATTGAGGTCACTTAAGCCATTCTAGTTTTCCCCAGAAAAGATCAGGATAACACAGCAAACAAACATTTTAGAATCTTTTAGTTCTGGATATTCAAGACTTCTTCTAAAAGAAGATCTGTCAGTTCATTTTTTTCCCCCAACACTCCTATTCCTTAGACTGACAGGTAAAAAACACCCAATGGTATTACCAAAGTCCACTTTTGCTAAAGTTTTGTCCCATTTTCTTATATATTCCAGCTACAAAGAGCTGTATGCACCATGATGTCAGGTAACTTCTAGGCTATTCTGCAAGGCAATCCTTAAGTCCCTCTTCAGTGACTCCAGTTCCTTCAGGTTTTAGGAAGGAAAACCAACATACCCAGCAGACATTTTTTTAGGTGAGAACAAAGTTTTCCTTGAATGTCAATGTCAGCCTCAAAACTTCTATTCATTCCATGTGTAAAAAAAAAACCAAACCAACACAACACCAAGAAAAACCCAAGCCAACGGAACAAAAGTTTCAAAAATAAAGTGCTTGTGCCCCACACTGGTGCTTTTTAGCAAGGAAGAATTCTGCAAGTATTACAAGAATTAACAGATATAAAGCTCTTACCTGTAGAGAATGTATCTGCCTTCACAAGGAATGGCTGAATCCATAGATTGAAAGTATGTATTTGAAGATGTTCATTAATCTGAAGAGTTTGCTCTTTTCGGCACATGTAAGAACTACCAAGGAAGGCATCCCACTTGCTCAAATTGTTGTTATCTGCACTTGAAATGACTAAACAAAGGGGGGGTGGGGAAGGAAAAAAAGAAAAGGGAATTGGCATGCCCACTTTAAATGCAAGAGAGTTACTAATACAATCATAAGACTAAGAAGCTGAATCTGGAGCTGCCAACTTTCCAGCACTGACTACTCTGTAAAACAAGGTAGTCTGAAGGGTGATTGATCTGCTTAACCAAAAGAAGTCAGGCTCCAAAGTTACTACAGTACCTAGTAGTAAGCTATCCTCCACACAGACGTGCCATTAGGCTTTCCTTGGACCTACACTCATCCCAGCGAGCAGTTTTGTACAGACAGTTGTGAGCATTTTAGCTTTACTGCCCTTTTAACTGCAGCTGCAGACAAGCAACTTCAAAAAAAAAACCAACCCAACAAACTTTTGATTTGGAAAAAAAGTATGCTTTAGCTTTTGAAAGAATGGTCTCTTTCCCCAGGGAGAGTTAAGTAGAAATGGTTGGAAGATACAGCAGCATCTTCAACCAAAGAAGACAACAGCTGGTATTTAACACAAACATTGAGTAAGAGCTTACACTTATAAAGGAGTAGATACTATTTCTTACCAGAACCATTCAGACGGTTGAGCAGTGTAACATTCACCTCCTTCAGATAAAATTTTTGTACGCTTGCACTTGCATTTTTCTGTTTAAGAAGCAAGAACCAACTGTCAGTGTGCAATTCTGCATTTTTAACTTTAAGAACACATGCTTTATAAAGGCTAACACATTTACCAGAGTTTTACATTTTTGACAACTTTAACTCAATTCCCCATTTGTCTCAAGACAGTCAGTTAGCCAGTTCTACTTCCTATATGGAAACGGCCTACCACCAGCAAGTGACAGAAGGATTTTACTATGAGTGATCATCATGCAATGCTGTTAAAAGTGGAAACTTAAGTTTAAAATAAAGGAAGTTACTTACAACAACAAACGTGAAACCAATCAATGTGCTATTCCCATCATTCAGTTTCAGAGTAGCTGTTGTATTGCCACAGGTACCATCTGCACTAGTTGTCTTTGGATTGATGTTGATCAGAAGAGGCTGAAATACAAACATACCAGGTCAAACACATTCAGCTGCCAGCAGGAACACACAGTTTCAGTCAGTAGCAGTCTTAGGCTAGAAGAGCTTGTCATGAAGATGACAGCAGGATGATTTGAGCCTGGCTACTATTGAAACAAGGCCACTTGAGTTAACTTTACATACTCATAATACTGAGGCAAACAGATTGCCCAGTGAAGTCTTATTTTGCTGACCCAATACAACAGCTTAGCTTTGGCTCCCTCCGTTGGGAAAGACAGCATCTGCAGGGACCAACAGCCTTAAAAGCTAAGAAAGTTCCAGGCTTTTAGTGATGTTAGAGATACTCCCAGTAACGAGTTACGTTGAATCGACATAAAGTTTTGAAGCCAGATACTATGCCACAAAACTATTCTGATGTCAGAGAGGTGCTATGCATAATACTTAGAAGCAGTTCTGGACAGCCAGCAGTGCACAAAACAAATACCCTACACTCACATTTCATACCAAATAACTACAGCAACCTTTCTATTCTTCTAAAATAGAAGAGAAGCACCTTGTCCTGCGAAACATTCAGCTGCAGCCCCACAGTAGCCAGAAGACAAGTCTTATTTCCACTTTTAAGGGAATAGTTTCCTGTGTCTGGATTCTCCACAGGTTTGGGAGGAGTGGTTGGAGCAGGTGACAAAGTGGTGGTAGCTGCAGTAGTTACGTTGGCAATAGTAGGCGGAACAGTAGGTGCAGAAGTAGGTGTATCAGCAGGACATCTAGACTCTGAAAAGAAATTTTAACCACCATTTCAGTGCTGAAATTTTATTAAAGCCTTATGACTCAGGGGTCAGTTCAATACAGATACCAATTTCTCTGTCAAAACCTAGGCTCATTGGCAGTCTGCTAATCACCAAGGCAGAAGTCTCAAACTCAGCACTATGGCACAGTATTCCAAACAATTCACAGCTACCACTTATTCTTAGCAATTCTGTAACGCCCACAGTTTTAAATGCATGTAGTATATGCAGTACTACTTGCCTCCAACAGACAGAAGCGAAACACACAAAGATAGCCAAGTGGTTATAAAATTGTGATATGTATTTGCTGTAGACAAAGTAAGCAACACTATTAAGCTATATGTATCACGATGATGTGCTCATCTCTTGAGTAGCTGAGCAATGAGATGAACTGTGGACTATGTGAATAAAAAAGCAGAGGCCACCACTGAAAGTGGAAGGCAGTCAGTTAAAAACCCTGAAGCTCAGGTGACCTAGTCAGCAGCAGTAGTTCTGAAGGGCTTATTTTTAACACCCCAATTACTGAATACACACTTTATTAGACTACTGCCTTGGCACAGGAACAGTCTACATTACTATACATCAGTAAATCTGGTCTGCTAAACTCTTTTACCAGGAACAGGGAAGGACATACTAAAGGATATTTATATGAATATTATTCAACACAACACATATTTTGGTTATTATGGGACTTTGTTCCCCACACTAAGGTGCAATACAGAAACGCCTCACCGATGAATTGAAATGCTTACCGTTTCTACCGATTGTGCCATTCTGAACAAAAGCCTGCACAGTAACATTCCAGAACATCTGTGTTACGTTTTCTGCTTCTAAAAACTCAGTACTATGACACACGAAGACATTATTCAGTTGAACTGGAAGCATAGTATCCTTTACAACAATAGTAACTGGTCCTACAAATAAACACAAATATTTTAACGCCTTATGAATTACAAGCACATTTATTGAATTACATAAAATATAACACTACCTGTAAGACAAAGAGAGAATTAAGTCTAACAATCCTAACCTCTCTTGCATGTTTTACTCATGTGTCCTGAGCTGAAGTGCTAAGTAATGCAGAGAAGTAACCAAGCTTCCAGAACTAGACAAGCCATTAGAAAGGTGAAGCTTTCTACTTAATTTTTTCTTTAACAAACAAACAAAAAAATATTATTATTAGCAGGTATCAGTACAGGGAAAGCCTAACACTGTAGTGCTTTGCTAGGTGGAAAGTCAAGCAGTGCACACTAAAATGAATCTTCCATATGCCTATTGTGTACCAGTATGACGATAGAATCATAGAATGGTTTGGGTTGGAAGAAACCTTACAGATCATCGAGTTCCAACCCCCTGCCATGGGCAGGGACACCTCCCACTAGCCCAGGTTGCTCAAAAGCCTCATCCAGCCTGGCCCTGAACACCTGCAGGGATGGGGCATCCACAGCTTCTCTGGGCAACCCGGGCCAGTGTCTCACCACCTGCATATGGGAAAAGATTTCTTCACAATATCTAATCTAAATCTACCCTCTTTCAGCTTAAAACTGTTACCCCTTGCTACTGCCTGACAAAAGAGTGCCTCCCCCATGTGATGAATAATAGTTCAAGCAGTGTTTCGCACAGAAGTCACGAGATGCATTATTAGTCCCTCTAACTTTGAAAAAGCCAGCTGAGGCCAGGTACACGAGATCTGACACTTGTGACCGAGATTGTTTCATAAGTATCATTCTACACTGAAGATTACCTTTTCTTTTAGCATCAGGAAATACAGCAGTATCATTGGTGTTGTAGGTAAACGTGACGACATCTCCCTGGTAAGTTTCATTGGTTCTTGTAAAGTTAACGCTCCAAGAGTGACCTTCCCCAAACTGCACTGCCAGAAGTGCAGCTTGTGTGTCGTTGCCACAGACGCTTCCATTGTGTGTCACATTAGATGACAAATTCAAGGTTGCATTTTTCTAAAAGAAAATAGTAATTTAAAATGTTTTCACAGGGAGCAGCTCTTCCCCTTGACAACATTATGAACCCACTGGAGTTAGTAAACCTTGTACAAGATTAGTGAGATTATTTTAGGTTTTTCTACAGAATTATGAAAAAAGGCTCCCTGACACGATTTAGAAAGGAGCCATATCAGACTTGAGTACAATAGTACAAATCTAACTTGTCTGTAAATTTACATTTACTATTTGGACTAAGAACATTACATTGATACACAAAACACACCAAATGTGACCAGTATGCCATTTAAGTAAGTGCAATAGGACACTTCCAGTTATTTATATTATTAATTGGGAACTTATGCTTCGTTTTAAAATTAATATTTAGGAATACTCTTAATTACTGACTTAGTAAAAGAAAGAAAAAAGTAAAAAACCCAAACACTCTAGGTAAGAGAATGCACCTCAACTTTTACACAGGACAAAATACAGTTCTCAACAAAAGTTACCTCCAAATACTTACATAATCACTACTGTTTGTTTCATATGTTATCAAGAATCTCATCATCCATTTTGCATACAGGCACGTAGCATTAGAGGCATCCTTCACATCTACTTCCACTGCATAGGACTGGAGAAAACCTACAAGATATGATTATTAGCTATTAAGACATTGCTTTTACCTCATTTTCTAGAAGCACTTAAAGAGGACAGCTCATTACAAAGCAATAAATTATTTCAGGGCTGGATTCAGTTTGCCAGACACTGAAAGAGCAGCTAGATTCTGAAAAGTATTAAAACTAGGAGAATGTTTTATAGTCTATTTACCTGACAAAGCTTAATAATCTAAATGACCATTAGCCTTCCGGCGACAAACCGAGTAAACTGAAGTGCATAAACACAGCTCTTAAACAATGTACTGCTTGTCGAGCAGGGTCTTCCTAGTCATCTTCCTTCCTATTATCTGTTTCATCAGTGGTATGACTGAAGCTGACCTCCAAGAGGAGAGATCGGGGTGCTTTCCTTGTGCTTCCACAGTTTCTGGCCCAAAGGACGTGCATGTTAAATTCCCTTTACATTTTTCAAGAGCCTTTTATAGCTGTCGGAGGCCTGCCCCAGCGAATCTCCCCACAGCCAGCGCTGATTTGCGTCGCCGTGACCGTTGACCCCGCTGCTGAGGGCTGACCAGACCGCCCCCCCCCCAGCTCACCGGCCGCTCGGGCGGGCAGGCTGCCGCAGGCCCTCAGCAGACACAGTGCCCTCAGCCGCCCGGCTCACACCCGGGAATGGCACCGGGCCGGCTCCGCGCTGCCAGCCCGGCGGGGCGGCACCAGCACCAGGGTCCCTCCCGGGCCCCCGCTCCCCTTCTGCGGGTGACAGCGCGGCACGGGGACAGCCCAGCGCCGCCTCCGCTGCGGAGCCGCCCCGAGGAAGCCGCCGCCGGGCTCAGGCGGCCCCGGGAGCACCCCCGCGCGTGCCCGACCCTTGCCCAACCCCGCGTCACGTGCGCCGCAAGGCGGGGGGAGGAGCAGCGCCCGCCCGCAGGGACACCTGCCCCCCCCACCCCCCCGCAGGCCCAGCGCCCACCCACCGCCCCGGTGCCGGCCGCCGCCCCGCTCACCAGAGGTGCCGAGCAGCAGCAGGAAGAGGAGAGAGGAGGAGGCGCGGCGCGGCCCCATGGTGACGGCGGCGGCGGGCGGAGGACCGGCGAGAGGCGGCGAGGGGCGAGCTGGCGAGGCGAGCGGGCGCGATACAAACCTCGCCATCGGTCATGTGAGGGGAGGGGCGGTGCCGCCCGCCCGCCGCCAATCGCCGCGCCGGGGCTCGATTCGATGGCTCGCGGACAGGACGCTCGCCGTGCGCCGCCTCGGGCGGGCGGTGGGACCGCGCGGGTGCGCCCCCACCTGCTCCGGAGGCCCGGCGGGGCCTGGCGGGGCGACAGCGGCCCCCGGGCCCTGCCCAGGGCGGGTACTGAGCGGCTGCAGCTGCCCGGCGGCTTGCAGGTGGCCCTCGTCAGCCGGTGGTGTCTGCAGGAGGTTGAGAAGAGAAAGCTGAGAGGATGTACGCGTTCAAAGAAGTTTAATGCAGAGGCTTTCGGTGCAAAAAAATAAAGAATTAAGATATTTTCCATGTTGACAATAAATACAAAGGGGCTAAATTGACCTGGTGTTTTAAGTCAGTGCAGTGGAGCACGGCCTGGGGCGAGGCAGGTGTCCCCTCGCTGCTGCCCGTCCTCCCGTGCCCCCCAGGCCCACCAGAGGTGGGCTCAGGATCTCTGGGGGACTGTGCCACCGCCAAACCTTCCCAGGAATGGCCTCTGAAAAGCAGGGAGAGGGTTGGCACCAGCAGCAAGAACTGGGACGCTGTGCTGCTGATGGCGAAATGCAGAACATGGGGCAGAAAGCAGGGGGAGAGGGGGAAGAAAGAGCTGGCTCGGCAAAGAAAGGGAAGACGAAGAGACTGGGGCTGGGAGATGGCAAGGAAAACTGCAGGGAGATGCTCAACTGCCTGAGGAGTCAGGAGCTCTATACTCGTAGAGAAAGGGCCCTTCTGGAATAACAGATTCCTGTTTGGGATGCTGTGGGAGCACTGCAAATAGTACACTGAAAATAGACATCCCCCATCGTGGGGGAAGAAAATGAAAGCTCTTGAAGATGACAATAAAATGCATTGACCTGATATAGTGAGACAATGAGGGTGTAGATAGTGTGGACAAGAGAGCAGTGACGAAATCTTGAGGAAGTTGAAATAATGCAATTTGTGATTAAATGTCAGTTAAATACTCTCGGTTGCACACTTGCAATACTGTACTTTTCCAAAGAGTATCACAAAACTGAACCTGGAAAGTCAGGACCATAACTGAAGCAGTTCATCGTGCAAAGGGGGGTTCCACACACAAATGCTTATGTGGTCAGACATGGTCACTGCTTCTTTGCATTTCTTTTTGTGCTTAGTAATTACGCCTAGAACCAGCTTATTGTGCATACTACATATCTGCACATGCGTATGCGTAAGCATCACTGCATGTGAATATAAAAATTCATGTCGTGAAAATACTTAGAAATAAAAATTGGTAACTTAGCCTTTGGGCTTAATTTACTGAGAATTTATCGGAACAAATAAGCTTTTTATTTCATAACTGAGCCAGCACCCAGGAACAGCAGCACAAATGAAACCACACACTTTGAGAGCAGCAAGTCGTCTTTCTCAGTTCCACCGCAAAGAACGGGGCATTTCAGAGGCGAGGGAGAGTCCTGCTGTTGGGGCTTTGACGTTTCCTCAGGCTTCACTGTTCTAGTGCAAAGTCCTTAGGAGCAATCACGTTAAGAGGATTTGGCTATTAGGAAACAGACACTGAATTAGGCTTTAATTAATTGGAGGAGGAGAAAATGATTGGTATGTTCCAGGCGGTTTGTGTGGTAGAATGTCCCCTTTTGTGTTGGCTGGAACATTTACTTCAGGACATGTAGCTTTATTTATAAACATTGGTATTTTCAAACACCCCCTTGTTCCGAGTGAAAAATCCGGAATATTTTGATCTCTTGCTTGCACATAGGAAATAGACTGAAAAATAACTGATGTTCTGCAGACGTAAAAGGAAGACTGATTACCTTGTTTCCTTTATGCCAATTTAGTGAAGCTTGAAATTAAATCAAGTAGTAGCTACCAACACAAGCTAGCACAGCCCTGGGAATGATGTCCAGGAGTGCTTGTGCCAGCACCTTCCCAAGGATGGAGCAGCACGGAGGTTCCCACACCGTTCCTATGGGCTTTTCTGGAGATGGGTCTGGGAGCTGCCCAGATCACCAAGGGTCTTCCCAGAGCAGCAGCAGGTGGAGAGCAGAGCGTGGCACTGGCACAGCCCGGCTCTGAATACACGGAAAGGACCACTGCTGACCTGAGCTGGAGTTCACCTGCTGCTCTACTTGGCGGCAATTCTCTCTTCAGCAATCGCCGCTTCAGAGCCTCTGCTGCTCCTCCTAGTGCACAGACAACCACTTCTGACTCGCACGGAATTAGAGCTCCTCGGCAAAGCCCAGCTCTGCCCAAAGGCCTCTACTGACGGCCGCTGAGGTCCTGGGAGAGATTTTGTGTGGGAGTCCGGGAAAAGAGCTGTCCCAGGACAAGATAACACCCGCCCAAGCATCTCGGTCAAGCCCCTGGTCAACGGGCTGCCGAGGCTGCAGATGAGGCGCCAGCTGAGGGACAGGGTAAGAGGGGAAGGCCAGTGGTGGGATGGGGCTGCTGTGCCAAAGCCGCCTCCATCTTATGCCTCCTCCTCCTCCATCTGCCCGCAGGTGGGCCACAGGCTGCCCCCAGCAGCATCGCAGGGCAGCCAGAGCCAGGCCTCGTCCCTTCACAAGGACAGGCTGCCACCGCTGCCCTGCCCTGACAGCTCGCAGGCCGCCAGGAGCCACCGCACACAGGAGCCCGCAAAGGATGAGCAGGAGCTCTTCCAGCTGCAGTGCGGGGCACGGGCACAGTCACGCAGCCTCTCTCTCTCCTTGGCTTCCCTTGCAGACGGACAGCGTGGCACTGCCCTGCAGCAGCGAGAGCAGGAAGAAGACAGTGTGTCTGCCGCCCTTGCCACCTCTCCCCGTGCAGGCAGCAGCACCCCAGTGCACACCCGCAGCTGGGCCATGAGGACGCAGCAGCATTTCCTCCACCGGCAAGCTGCCTCCTCTGACACCAGCACCATCTTCGTCATCTGACGGGGGCAGGGACGGGGCAGGGGCCATGAGCAGCACCGCACCCCGAGTCCACGGGGACCCCCAGCCACCTCCTGGTCAGACCCTCTGTGGTGATGTGAGCACAGGCGCCAGGGTGCAGAGATGGAGGCATTTGGTTCATCAAGGAATATATGCCTACGTCTAATTTCGAATGTATAGTCTGTTTTGTGACTTTCATTCACACCATAGTCTTGATGTCCAGTGTATGCTTAATCCTTTGCGAATCCTTTAGCAGTTTCAGCTGGTTAGATCTGTAATCAAACTTTTCTTAACCCTGGGATTTGCAAAAATTGATGGATGTTGGTGGTCAGAAGCAAAGTGTCCAGTGTTTAATGAAGCACTGAGTAACTCTATGATCTCTGGTGCAGAAGAGTATTGCTTGTGATAAAACGAGATAATGCCTAGGACATGCAATAATCACTCCTTGATTCTAATGTGTCTATATTCATTATTTTAGCTCTGTCTTTAAACAACAGCGTATTTTCTGTATTTTTTCCAGGGACAAGATCACAGCACAACCAACTGTTTCCAGGAGGCAGAGGAAGGATTTGGTATCATTTCACAGGGGAGGGATGGAAAGAGGAAGAGATTAATGCTGACTAGAGAGAGCACAGATTCACTTGGCAGAGTGCAACGAACCACAGGGACCTTCCTGGGACTGTGCCAACAACTGTGAGCGTTAGAGCATTTCACCAAAGTTTGCCTTCTCATGCAGCCCCAGTTTGTAGCCTGGGGAGAAAGGATGACTCCTGATAGCTCTACTGTGCAAGCTCTGAAAAAAATCACTTATAATGTTCAAAAGCTGCTGTTCACTACTGCTCTGAGCAGACAGCAGTGTTTCTGAATTGCTGGGTTTCTGGAGGAGATGGTGATAGGAAACCAAACCATTAAATGCTGCTGCAGGAAACTGCTGAGTCAAGACCGGGGCAATCACATGAAATGCCAGAAAAAGAAACATTGGTGGGGAAGTGAAGAGCTCTGGTTGCAGCAGAGAGCTGCAAAATTTCCTGCAAAAGCACTCTGAAATCTCACGTTGTGACACAGCTGGAAAAACACACTCCCACCTTAGCAGGGAGAAGCAAAGGCACAAGCAGCAGAATTTCATCACAAGCCTGTTACACCGACATAACTTGTATACGTGTAACTTGGTTGAATCACACACCAGCTGCCTGGGGAGGGGAAAGGGAGGCAGGGGCTGAGGTTTGATATGGTGCCGTCCCACTGCAGGCATCCTCGATGCTGCGGGATGCAGGGTGAGATGGGGTCAGTGGTGGTAGGGTACCTGGCTGTACTCAGAAGTGCTTCCAGCTGCTGCGGGATGCGACATGTACTAGAGCATGCAGCAGCTGGGTTAACATGGGGCAGCAGATGAGATGTATGCAGTTGGTGAGTCACAGCAAACTACTTCTAGAGATCTGTGTAATGGGAAAAAAAACTTGACCGACAACTCAAAATATTCTTTGGGCTTGCAACAGCAAAGTATAAAAATGTCAGTAGTCAATTTTATGTTTTTAAGCGACATACATTGCTGGCTTGCTGGAGATACATCTGTCAGCTTCAGAGCAGAAATTATTTTGTGAAAACGACTGTCTCTGCATACGAGGCACCTCCCACTTCCAACTCTTATCAAAGATTTATTGACTAACATTTTCTGAGAAATTTCAGCAGGAAATTAGTCTCATTTTCAGTCCTGTATTTTAGATATATGTATTTTAGATATATGTATTTTACAGTAACGTTCATATCTGGATATTTTAACTGCAGGACTTCAGTGCTACAGGATCCCTTGTGACCTAGAATAACATCACATCCCTTTTACAGAGAGCACATCAGGGCAGATAATATATGTAATGATGATATCTGTAATTAATCTACAGTCTCCAGCTCTGACAGTGGTAGGAAACCAGCTCTGGCTAACCCTGAGCTAATGCCTGTTCACTGTGTTGACCTGAGCAACAACACTCTTCTGGGGAACAATCTCTCTGTAGTTGGAGGTTGTGTATCTCCTTTGCACTATTGGAGCTAGAATTTGAAGCAGCAGCCACTGCCATAGGAATAAAAAAAGAAGAAACTGCAGATGGTGCCAGTTCTGCAAGCAGCAGAATCACAGCCCTCTGGGTGCAGCAGAACCAGTTCTCCGGAGGAGTGAGCCTGACCTACTGCTGCAGCCTCCAAACAAGCTTTACCTGCACGGTGACAAGGTTCCAGCTCTCCTCTAGAGAGGCTGTATTTTGTAATCTCTGTTGCTATGCCTGAAAGCGTGCACCAGGCAGAACTTGGTCTTCACAGCGTCTTGCCAAGCCTTTAGGGAAAATTAGTAGAGCAGCCTTGCTTTGAGCCTCAAACTAGGGCCAACTGAAAGATTTTTTTGATAAGGGTATCTGTTTTTTGACCATAGCAACAAATTATTCTCAGATATACTTCAAGCTTCAGAGACTACACAAGAGTAAAACAGAACATGCATTGTGATAATTTCATATGAGGTTTGGTCTGGGAGGGGAAAAAAGCTGCATACTAAGTGAACATCTTGCTAATAATCCATCACAGCAATTTCATGCTGTATTAAAACTACTTATCGCTCCAAAGAGTAAAAAGAAATCCATTCCATAGTATCTTAGATGCAATTCACTCACATACTAGCCCCTCTATTTTTAAAGTCATAACGACCAAGCTGGAGTTTCAAGCTGACAAACTTTAGCTTACTCCTTAAAACAATCCTAACTATCAATGTTACAGCAGAAATTTGATTAACTGTGTCCTTTGCTCTGAACAGTCTCGTGCAGCGTTAGCGGCTGACCATTCGCGGCTGAAGTAGCTGAAGCCTTAGGCTGCAAGAGCTGACCAAGCATAAACATTTGATAAAACTAACGCTGCTAACAAAGAACTAGATGAATCTGGCAGATAGGAGCAGAATGAAGGAGATAAGGACCAAGGAGACAATTCCGAAGGAATGAAGTAACTTCAGAAGGCAGCCAGCCTATTGCCAGTGAAAATTGATAAGAAATTAGAGACCACCAACAAGAATTAAGTGGTTGGGCTTGGGGACGGGGTGACGGGTGGTACGGTATGATTGACAGGTGTGAACTGGGGTAGGGGTCCCTCTCTGGAGGCACCCAGCTCGAGCTGTAACCAAAGAACTAATAAAAGCCTCATTGGAAACCTTCCCTTGGACTCAGCATTCTCAGCGGGATCCTGGGGTCCAGCGCTGGTACGGTGGCCTGTGCCTAAATCCATAACAATCAACAAAAATTTAGTATTTGCTGGATGTGAACTACTTTCCCTAAGTTTAAGGGTTTTAGTTGTGGTGCTGCAATGTCTTACTGGTTTTAGAAAATTAACTTTAAAAGTTACTTTTCTTCTTTCATTTATATCCTAATGCTTATTTCCCACAAGCAGCAGCAGCAAGACAAATTACCAGAGTCATTTTAAAGGTGACCTTGTATTAGAAAGCAGTTACTTAGCCAGAAGAAAAACCTGCTCCGTTGTGGGCTGATCAACACCCATTGCTCCTCTTCCCAGTTAACTCCATATTTTACAAGATCCCCTCTTGTAAAAGTCTAATGTCTCTCAACCCCTCAAGTAAGTTTTGAGGTGTTGATTTTCTGAATACCAAAGTATGTTCACAAGCCCTTGTCCCTTTAAGAGGGGAAAAAAATTCCAAAATATTAGGAGAAAGTACAGTAATGTATATTGCACTTCATACCGTAACAGAAATTAAAAGTATTCACTGCTCACTGGTATTTTTCTCAGAGCAGACAGAAGATCTGTCAAACTCCAAATATCCATCTGCTTCTCTAGGTTTTTTTTTTTTTTCCACAAACAAAATTCTGTAGGATTGCAGAGAATGTAGAAAGTAGGAAACATTCTCTTAAAGGAGAAATTCTTAGTGGAAAAATCATCCCATGCATTTATCTGCCTCCAAGCTATAAGAGAGAAAGCACCTGAACAGTATTAATGGAAGATATTTACAATACCTGTGTAAAACCACCATGCCCTGGGCACGTTTTGTGACCGGAGCAGGGCTCTGCAATGCCAGCCTCCCTGCAGTGCATGCAAGCCTTCAACAGAGACCAGCTTGGAGGATCAGCACTTGCTTTAGTACAGCTATTTGTGTTTCCAAACCACCCCTCCAGAGCTCAGAAAGTAAAATCAAAACCCTCTGCCCCTCCTCTCCACTAAGTCCTCAGAGCACCTGCACTGGGCAGGGCTCGGGCTGAAGATATTCCTGAGAAATTCTGCTCAGATTTAGTCCAGTGGTTCCAAATGGCTGAGGAAAAATTAATAAGTGGCCCAGGTGGCCATCATCAGTAACAAAAGCAAGTTCTCTGTCCTTTGTACTTCAATAATTGTACCAGAATCATTTAAAAAAATACTAACTGTACTGGGAGACAAGGACTAATAGTACGGCAGGAGGGCAGCCTCCCCTGCCAGCAACACGGCACCACCTCTGGTGTTTTCATGCTGTTTCTGGCACTTCAATATATTCTAATCCCGATTCAGAGTTTGCAGGGATGCTCATTTCCTTCCCCTCCAATAACCTTGTAGAAAACTTAATAAAAATAAAAATTCAGGAATGGAAGCCACTTAGAAAACTCAAGGGATTTTAATGACCGAATGAAGAAGGAACTACTTATTATTATATTGAAGTAGCAAACAGGTATTTTGCTATCAAAGCACAAGCTAAAGAATTTAAAGAAGCCACAAACATTAGTAAGCCCAACATACAGAACTTCTGAGTAAGAAGGCATTTTACACACACGAGTTTATCAACACAAAACTGTTTAATATTTATTAAATGACACAAAATACCTAGATAACAGACTCACTCTCTGAAAGGACATGTATTTACATTATTTACCAACTTAAGAAAGACTCTCTGTACCCATATCAGACTTATGAAACATAAAAAAGGTTTTGCTGCTTTTTGCATCGAAGGATGCAACGGTGATACATGCCCTGTTTGCAAGTCTGCATAAACTATAACTTTTTGATGCAGTGAAAAAA
>VZTO01012000.1:0-15599 GCA_013400615.1 Syrrhaptes paradoxus
GACTGTGGATGTGTCTCTATTTATAAATCCTGGCAGTAAGAAGAACTTTGCTTACTTTGTGGGTCAGCTCTTGAAAGAGGTTCCTGTCTCTCATCACAGCTTTGATGGCTTTTAGAAATATGATGAACAGATCGGAAGATAACGTGGAGAGAATTTGACAATTCTCTTTAACTTCTACCTCCACCTCTCCTAATTTTCCTTGTGAGAAACCTGGAAACCAGAGAATCCAAATATGTAAATTAGGCAATCCCACAAGAAGTTCATTGCCACCCCTAAATTTAGAATTTGAACATTTTAGTGAATATTTTTCAGAAGAAATATGCAATTTTGATTTGGACGGTTGTTGTGTCTCGGGTAACAGGCGGTACTACACAGTAAACACGCTGCTTTTGCTGGTTTGTATTTATCTTGAGAGATTATGTCTTAACCAAAAGGGTAAAAGTGGAAGTAGTAAAGTACATTGCTTACCATCAGATACGAACTTTAATGTACTTTTTTCTGGGAAATAGTCAAGATCTGCAACAGGATAAAAAGGACATTGCAGGTTTAGAAAAATATTTAAAGCTGGATAGGTTTGTTTGTTTGTTTGGTTGGTTTTTTTTTTTGCCAGGGTTGTTCTTAAGTCTGAAGATACTGGTATCCCCGGTCTGAAATCTCACTTGCTAGTCGCAGGTCAGACTGGCGTTTGCACTTTTCTCCAGCACATCTGTCTTCTGCCCATTCGTTATTCCTAGACCTCGTTCCCTACAGCCTTGTGTTAGGGTCTGTGTCAGCCAGTGTGTGAAAATAAGTAAATTAAAACGACAGCTTATACTCAACAAGATCCATGGAGGCGTGGGAAGGACAGAGCGTAGGAGAAGCAAGTCAAATGTAGCCTTTAAAATCCTGCAGCAGTTTTTCTGGATTGCAGTCCTCTCTTTCTCTATGTGTCCAGCATAAGTGTCTTTTCCCCTAGTCTTCCCACTGAAGGGTCAGCCACTGTTTTCTCCCTGGCTCTCTTCTTCCAAGTAGGAAAAGAAAAACCAAACCTCTGTCCTCTGTGCCATTTTTCAACAGGGGCTCTGCAGTTCCTAAAATTTAGAGCTGAGACTTCCAGTATCCCTCTTTCATTTCCTTACCACCCCCCCAAAAAAACCCTGCATCTCTCTCCCAAGTGGCTCTTTTAACTTATGGACTCTGTATGGCCTTTCTCCAGGTGATTTCCGCCCCTCACGCTGCATGTGTTCGTGTCCTTGCCTGCGAGCTAAGGGTGACTGCGAGACTGAATGGCGCTTCAGAAAATGTTTTTCCTCTTTTGTGTTGTTTCCTGAACAGAGGAGTTGGTAGTTTCTGATGGTTACTTACCCCACGATCCGTCTCTAATGGCCAGCTGGATTGCTCTGAAAGCCAGGGTGCAGCCCTTGGGAATGGTTATGCTTTGTTTGCTCTCTCTGGTGCCCTGGTCAATGAAAAAAAAAAACAAACCTGTTACTAGGCCTGGACAGTGTGCTGATGTTCAGGAAGGACTGACTCCTGAGCCTGAAGAGAACAAACCTTCGCACAAAACTTGGCGTAAAGCTGGGCCATGAAGCTCCCCTCTGCCTCGCTGGATTCCTCGTAGCTGGTCTCCTCTGCAGCTTCTATTGCTTCATGAACCACGTATAAATGTTGTCGTGTTTTCTGTAGTTGTTGAATGAAGGAGTGATTCACATCCATTTTTCTGAAAGAGAAAAGGGATGCGGGATCTTGGGTGAAAGTGTGGTTTTCTGGGAGTTATGCTGCAAGTACTGTAGTCTGCTCAGAGCCCAAACCTTACGCTGTTATGTGAGTACGTGTAGGGATCACAGCGTCTGGGCTTGACTCCGCTGAAGTGTTCCCCTTTGTGAATGACAAAGGAATCTATAAGCATTACAAAGCCGTGCAAGGAATCTTTATCACCTCTCTTTCTTGTTCCCCAGAAGCACTCATCCTTGGGGAGAATGCTGCTCCTGGGTCTTGATCTTGGGTTTTGGCTGCTGAGGAACCATGGGTGACCTGGCATGGGGTAGAGGAGGGTGGCTGGAGGGGGTGTTCTCCCTTTGTGTCTGCCTTACCTTTGTGTTTTCAGCGCCTGCAGTTTTGGTACTGGGATGTGGTGCTTCTCCAGCTTGATGGCCCACGCCTGGGACAAGGAGGCAGCTCCCTTCAGCTCTACACTTGTAGCGTCTGCACGAAGGCTCAGGCTGCCATCGACTCTGTCACTGGTGCTTTTTTTGACTGTAAATTGCTTTGAATCTTGACCACCTCCGCTGGGAAGGAGGGACTCTGAAATAATTTGATGCATTAGTGTGATTACGCAGGCTCAATATCACAACTATTACACACGCAAGAAAGATGGAACATGGCAGAGTCCAGGCACAAATGATCCAGATATTTTCTCAGTGGAAATTGTGAACTGAAGATGGATGACTGTGGGCTTTACCTGCGCTGTTGGCGTCTCCTCCAGGCAGCAGCACGTCCTCAAGCCTGAACCATGTCTGTCTGTAGCAGGGAGATGGGTGGAATATGGCTTTTCTTTTTCTTCTCACTAGACAGAGGGGTCTGAAGTGTTCATGGTCCAAGATGCTGTGAACTGGGACCAGGCCTCCTTGTGGGTCCATTTGATTTACGATGGATTGGGTGACTTTTTTAAACATTCTGCTGCAGCTGGGTGACTTTTGAACCAAAGCAAGGTGTAGTTGTGCCTTAGGAAAGAGGCAAGACAAGCTAAGCAGAGTGACTTGAAATACAAGCAGGTGGTTGTAACGAAAATGTTACTTCAGTTATGAAGAACTTCTCAAAATCAATAATAATGCAAAAAAGCCCATATTAGTGTTTTCTCCATGCTGCTTGTTGCCTGGCAAACAGGAATGGGTTAGCACTGTTTTGAAATAGAGCATTAGAAAAATGATTTCACCAAAGTCTTAACTGCAAGGAAGTGAAAGTGCTGAGGGGTGAACAGCAGGTTGAGGGGGGAAGTAGGAGAGCTTGGTCTATGGCCCATCTCCCCCAGGGTATCAGAAAACAATCCTCCCAGCACAGCTGCTTGGGTATGCGCTGGGGCTCTGCCTGTATCCCACCCCAGAGGGGGGCTGCGTGTTTGAGAGGCAGAAACAAAATCACTGGTTTCCTGTGGCAGCTTGGTTTTACTCCAGAGTTTCGGTTTTGTTTCTTGCTTGAGTTGGCAAACACAAGATGTAATGAAGAAAAACTTTAATTTACAAATGAAAATAATTCCTGTACTTACTGAGAAGAAGAAGAAGAGCGTGCAGATCTTTCCCCTCTTCTGCACCCTACTTTATCGAGTCTTGTTAGAGAAGAGACGCTGATCCCTGTTTGCAGTTCGGGTGAGCGGATGGGGGGGATGTCTTCCCTCTCCCTGATCGCGCAGGGGGCTGAAAGCAGAAAGCCTCACGTCACAAAGGATGTTGTGTTGTGTGCGATGGAGCTGGGCAGGGGAGATAGTCTGGGGTGCTTCATGTGGGATTATTTTAGTAGTACCTACAGGACCCATTCCCTTGGGAGACCTCAAAAAGAGAGAAACTAAACCAAAACACTTAACAGTTTGCTTCACCCCTCTTGCGTACCAGAAGCTCTTAAAGTGTACTTGCCTGTTTGTGGAGCAAATGGCTTCTCCTCCGCGGTCAGTGGGCGAAGGGCAGAGCTGCCTGCTGTGCTTCGGGAGCGAGGTGGCCTCTTTAAAGCAGCAGGGCTGGGGAAATGCTCTTTCCCCGCCTTTCCGTTGAGGGATCCGGAAGCATCTGCTAAATTAGGGTGCAGGAAGCCTGTTGCTTGCATAATTCTTCCAAGAAGTTTCAGTCATTGACCTGAGTCACTCTGTCAGGATCTGTTACGGTGGCTGTGGATAACTTTAACTTGTCCTACAGATGTATTGTTCCTATAAGATTAGTTTAATTTCTAGCGTAATTCTGGTTTTGTTTTGTAGTTCTGATCTGTTAGGATGAGAAACAGTGTGCTGTGATTTCACTAAACCTGAGAGAGGGCTAATTAGGTATGGTGGAGACCAGGGGACAGTATTAAGTGTCTGGAGGTACTTTTATTAACTCTATTGACTGGTGAGTGATGCACACATTTCCCTGCTTTATGGCTCGCTGTTAGCAGCAGAGAGTTTGTGGGACTCACCGGTGCGGGACCCTGCGAAGGGATCTGTGCAGTGGGCTGCGAGCTCTTGGTTTTACTGTGACCGGTCACTTGGTGGGCCTGGAATTGCCAGAGAGTGATTTGCCATGCTTGTTGAAAAGGAAAACCTGTCCATTTAAAACTTCAAGGAATCAAACACAAGTTTTTACATGAATACTTACTTTATTAGTTTCCCTTAGAATACTGTACAAAGGAGTAATAAAAATATTCACACTTTATTTTAGAAAGTTCTCTACATGAGACTTCTGTATACACAGCAAAAAGAAGGGCTACTGGAAAAAAACCCTAAAACTATGTACAGGGTCAGAATGTTCCATTAAAAAAACCCAACTAGTTTAGCTCACTGAAACTGATCCAAGGAGGATACATATCCACAAACACTTGCATGCTTAAAAGATTATAGACAGTAGAAAAACAACGTAGGTCACGAGAAATATTAACGTGTTAACAATGGTAACCAGCTGCTGTCCCTGTTTCAAGGGCCAGTACCATGCTTCTATTAAAACAAACAAAAACTTAAACAGTGATTAAAAAAAAAAAAGTACTTGGGAATTAAGTAGCCCCAGATCTCAGTTTGTTGTATTTTTTTTTAAAGGCTTTTTCCTGCAAGTGGCTGGACTGTATGACATCCTGTCTGCTATGTTAAACCAATTGCAAGGCAGGATCCCTAATTCAGAAGCACCAGGCTTGTGCCAGGGCCCCTGAGTGGTTCAAGTGGTGGTTTGCAAAAGCTTTTCTCCTTCAGCATTCACGGCAGAACACGAAAGAAAAGCATCTTCAGTACCTGCTTGCCCAGTAATTGTTTCTCAGTCACAGCACTGAGCCCACCTTTAATTCTCCAGCTGACATTGGCCCTGGTCACTCTACAGGGAGACAGTACAAGTGCGATGTGATCAAAATCCCATTAAAAATCAATATCGCTCAATTATCTCCTTCATGCAGGTGCTTGGAGAAGACTGTACAGCCTACAGGAGTGAACGGCCAGCCTTTGCACTCGTGTTCTGGTTCTCCACGCCAAAGGTGGGCTGCAGCCCTGGATCACGGCTGTGTTAGCTGCAGGTACACATCTAAAAGCTCCTCATCCTGTCCACACTGTCCTGATCTCCCTTTTCTCAGAAATTAGTTATCCCAGAGAGCGTTAGTGTTTTGACTATGCTCTCTAACTTCTTTGTGTGCAAGATTAGCCCTCCAAGTGCTGAGCTTGCTCATATAAGAATTTAACAAACACAAACAAACCAGAAGTGGTTTCAGTACAGGGTTCCAGCAGACCCGGAACTGTGTCCATCACTTCCACACCACTGCAGTGGAGATGGTCAGCGAGAAATTCTGTGACACCGACAGGAAGGAGCCACGCAACTCATGTATGCCCAGCAGTACCCAAAACTCCTTCACTTAAAACTACCTCGGGCACACCTAGCAAGTGGCAATTGCGACTGCGGTTTAATTACAATTAACTTATGGTTTCTTTTCTACTCTTAATTAATTCTGATACCTACCCTTATGATGGGATCTCAAGGAAGATCCTATCGAATGTATAATTGTTCAAGTAATTATTAATCTTATGTAGATACTTAACACACCACATTATTAACGTGAAATCTTTCTTCAACTCTCTCACTTCTTTCCGTATTTCTCCAGTTTTCATTTATGTTTCCCTTGCTTGGATTAACTGTACGAATCCAAGTTAATGTCAGTTATTCCATGGCAAAATGCTCTCCCTGGGTTGGAAAGAATGTCATTTGCCATGTAACGTGTCTGTCTAATGGCTGTTTTAATGAGTTGTGTGAGCAAGGTCAATCAGAAAAGCTTACTGTTGTAACTAAGGCTTTGCCCGACAAGGTGGTTTAGACTTTAGGCTTTAAAAACTGCCTTTTGGATAAGTTTATAACCCCATTCTGTTTTAGAGTTCATCTTTAATTTAACAAAACAGAATCAGGTGTCCATAGCGTCAGTTAACAGCACAAATAACGTGTTCAAATCCTCAGCTGCTGTAACGCCTTTAAGGAAGCTGTGTGAAGTGCTGTTGAAGTGCTGTACTTCATCGAGAAAAGCCGACCCTTGCCTTCAATTTATACTTGTGCTAAAAATTCCAAAACTGCTTTGACTTTGTATAATGTGCATATACTTAGGAATAATCAGTATATGCCTGTCTATCTAGGAGTAATGTGTTTAAGCATATAGCAACTGTTTCTGTTGCAAAAAAAAAAAAAAAGATGCTGATGTTTTTGCCCTCGTATTCTACCCAAATAAATAGTTTTCTTTCCTCTGGAGATTTACCATTGGCATGCGAGTTGTGTCTGCAGGCAGGCAGACCTGTGTACAGCCCACGTTACGGACACAGCCTCATCCATCCTGCTACCCACAGGCTCTGCAGCTCTGAGGGCAGCGGCCTTTCCGGAAGCCTGCCGGGCACTGACACTGTCCATTTCCTAGTCATTTCAAAGGTACGTAGCTGATTGATGAAATATCTCTATTGAAAACAATATTTCAGAAGTCATTGTCTAGTAGCTTAAAGAGTATATTAGCTTTAGGGTATATAGTACCTTAACTAAAGCAGCAGTCCTTATGTCATGGTGGTTAAAAGGTTTAACCCCCCCACCGGGTAAATTGCACATCTGTCAAACTCCCTTGCTGGAGAACAGCACTCGTGCATCAAGCCAGACTCTTTTTGCTTTCTACCTTATTGAAAACTTCCTTTTCACTTAAAATATTCCCATTTTTCAAACATTGGGTAATGATTCTCTATGCACCCCAGCAGCCCTCTGAGGTACACTAGATGTTTTTTCCCTTCTCTGCAACAGTCCGATAGTAAGTCCAAGATAAAGAAGCAAAGCAGCTCGCCTAAAACTACGCAAGGAGTAGTACTAGATCGTATATGCAACCCTGAAGTTCCCCTGTCCACATCCTGTGCTCAGACCATCAGACAGAACTCGGCAATATCCACTATGACCTCTAAAGCTAGAATTGGCTAATGCAGAAACAAAAATAGCATCTTTAAAATATTTATACCATTGTCTTAAGTGTGAGACAATATAAGCACTAAGACAACAAAAATACAGGCTTTCATGAATTTACAGGGGAAGCACGAGCAAAAACACATTTCATCCGGCACACAACCCAGAGGAAAAACTGATTGCTTTGAACAGCAGAAAGCTATCTCAGCCAGGGACCCTAAACCTGCAAACCTGCTTTATTTAGGTGGTAACTTTATGGGAAAAAGGCTCAATTTCGATCCTATAATAAATAATCTATTATCTTCAGCCACCCATTGCATCCTTCTGTTTGATCAATTCAGTCTGCTGCTGCTCATTAGTATTGCTCTCCCGCAGCTCCCTCGCCCTTGCCAGCGATCACCTGAGGGCTCAGGGGACACTGCTGCAGCACTTGTGCGTGGGGCCGAGCGACAGACTTCCAGGTAAGCCAGAAATCAAACACTGGCTCGCCTTGAGCCACATACAGCGTTAAATCCACGGTTAACTGGAGACCTGGCAAATCCCAGTAACAAGTACACAGACTTCAGTGACAGAGGAGCTGAGCTGAGGAGAAAAATTCCAATTGTGGTCACTAACTGATTACAGCAAGCAGCCATCCATCTCGTGTGGCCTGTGCCGCTCTGCGTTCAGTTTCTCCCATGCTCGTGCAGTCTCTGTGTACCAAGCAGCTCAGTGGCATTTGTCAATCGCTAAAATAACCCGTACCCCAGCCCTTCATCCAAGCGCTGTACTGCCTGAGCTTTGAGTGCGCTTAAAAATTTGCAGCTTGGGGTGGGGAGCAGTTACCCAGGCAGATTCTGGTACAAGCTGAAAATAACAAGAATGATTTAGGATCTATTGACCTTTTCCCTGAACCACACAAATGGTACCGTAGAAAACTGAAAGTTTTGTCCAATTGCAGGCCATTCCTTCCTGTACTGTTTCTAGTAAAAGAACTTCCTTTCTCAGTGGCATAAAAGATTGCAAAATAAAAATCCGTCATTCTCTTCCCCCTCCTGCTCCCCCGCCCGAAAATGAAACTCAAACCCCGAAACAATCAAATGTTGGGAAAGTCTGGCTGCATCCCTTTGAATTTCCCCCACATATCGCTTAAAGCACCTAGCTTCAGAAAGGGAAATATATTTTAAAGTGCATTTACCACAGCAATAGTACCAGCACTAAAAGCTTTTCCCCTCATCCCTATTCTCTTCGTTCAATGTCTGAGATAGATGAAAATCTCCCCAGAATTCACCCTCTCTGTACCTTGAAGTCTCAGTGTATCTGCATCTATTTCTGACGCTGGAATAAAGGGAATCCAGCGTCACTCATCCTGCTCTGCACTAAACTCTACTCTGGAGCTTGTTTAGATTTATTGGGCATGAGGATCCAGCATGCGGTCTATGTCTATTGGATACTGCATTTAAACAGCCGCTGTGAAATTACATCCCAGTGTGCGTGGGGGTGAAGAAACAGGACTAGAGAAAAGGAACTTCCCCCTCTCCCCTGCTCCTCTTCCATTCGCTCCAGCCACACAGTTCAGTACTTGTTGATCCCAAAGATCCGGACTCCGTGAAACTGAGGCAGTTTGGGGATCAGGACGCTCATGAGGGAGATGGTGTTGATGATGAAGTGTATCCGGTCATACTTGGTGTAAAAGCTGGTTAGAAAATACCTGGAAGGGAGGGGAATGGAGAGAGAGAGGGAAACTGAATTACAGCGCTTCGTGTCCTTGTCTCGCAGGACAGCACGTGCAGCAGAAGCACCGATCCATGCAGGCGCGTGAGGCAGCTCAGCCGCCGCAAAGTACTCACAGGACGATGGGCATGATGGTCAGGAACTTGCGCGACGCCGTGAACTGCACGCCGTAGTCCATCTGCTCCCAGTGCGTCAGCAGCCGAGCCTTCCCCTGGTCCGGAGTCTCGAAAGGAGTTCCTTTCACGGTATGTAGGAAGATGTACATGCTCTGTAGCAAAGACAAAGGTGGTGTGAAGCACACAGAGTGTTCTCTACACCCCTCGCCACCCCACCGGAAACGTTCCACTTCAGCAAGAGCAGCGCGGTTGTGGGAGCTTGCACCAGCGCGCAGTTCCGCTAGAGGGACGCATCGTCGCTGCTGGAAAACGTGAGCTCGCAGCAGCTAACGAACCAGCGAGAGATGGGGAGGAAGGCTGCTAGCCAGGGCGAGTGCAGGCTTGCCTCTAACACGCGAGGCCTCTTGTTCAGCTCCTGGGCATGAGCTGAGAAGGTGGTTGCAAGNCAGTTTGGGGATCAGGACGCTCATGAGGGAGATGGTGTTGATGATGAAGTGTATCCGGTCATACTTGGTGTAAAAGCTGGTTAGAAAATACCTGGAAGGGAGGGGAATGGAGAGAGAGAGGGAAACTGAATTACAGCGCTTCGTGTCCTTGTCTCGCAGGACAGCACGTGCAGCAGGACTGATCGGTGCAGGCGCGTGAGGCAGCTCAGCCACCACAAAGTACTCACAGGACGATGGGCATGATGGTCAGGAACTTGCGCGACGCCGTGAACTGCACGCCGTAGTCCATCTGCTCCCAGTGCGTCAGCAGCCGAGCCTTCCCCTGGTCCGGAGTCTCGAAAGGAGTTCCTTTCACGGTATGTAGGAAGATGTACATGCTCTGTAGCAAAGACAAAGGTGGTGTGAAGCACACAGAGTGTTCTCTACACCCCTCGCCACCCCACCGGAAACGTTCCACTTCAGCAAGAGCAGCGCGGTTGTGGGAGCTTGCACCAGCGCGCAGTTCCGCTAGAGGGACGCATCGTCGCTGCTGGAAAACGTGAGCTCGCAGCAGCTAACGAACCAGCGAGAGATGGGGAGGAAGGCTGCTAGCCAGGGCGAGTGCAGGCTTGCCTCTAACACGCGAGGCCTCTCGTTCAGCTCCTGGGCATGAGCTGAGAAGGTGGTTGCAAGGTTACAGCGCTCGGATCTCTGGGATCAGGAGATTAGTGTGGGCTCGCTCTACCGTGCAACAGCAACGCTCTCTAAAAAAAGTGCCGGTAGAGCTGTGGGCAGCACGGGTCTGGTCCCACTCAGATTGTGAGTTATCCTCCTGAAGTGGAACACAAGTCACAGATAAACAGCGAGGGCCTGGCTGCGTCACCTATTTTAAGCACAGCCCTCACTGGCTTTAAACTCCTGCCTGTTGTCAGGACCTCGCTGTTTAAGCTGCCGGAGAAGGGGAGGGAGCAGGATGAGAGCAGGCAGCTCGGGAACTGAGCCCCAAGCAGCTCCCGTGGTTTTGTGGGTTTTTTCCCCTCTAGAGACATCACTAATGTGGTGTGAGGGTTCCCAATGAGGGTGTCATTTTTGTCTCCAGAATATTCTCAGCCTGAGATAATATTTAAAATAAAGGATACAAAATCGAGGGCTGCATTTTGTCCCCTGTGCCTGAGGGTGAACGGCTGCTGAGAGGTCTTCTCCTCAGCTCTGGGACCCAAGCGTGCCAGGATTCACACAACGAGACAGCGGAGGAACAAAAACGAGCAGTTAAACAGCAATGGTTTTCTCCTGCTCTCGTCACTGGGTGACGGCAGCTTTGTCAGGGCNAGAGGAACAAAAGCGAGCAGTTAAACAGCACAGGGTTTTCTCCTGCTCTCGAGGGAAGTTGTCACTGGGTGACGGCAGCTTTGTCAGGGCACAGGACAGCGCTGTGCCAGCACAGCAGCCTCCGGCACTGCAGAGAGCCTCACCAGATGTTTGCTGTCTCATCAGTACCTTGGCTAGATTTAAACGTCACCTAGAGGCAAAGGTGCAGTCTGAGGGGTGGAGATTGAGTAACTTACCCCGTGTCTTTGGAAATACAGAGAAAGGAATTGTTTCAACAAGAATCTTACTCGATTGCTTTCAAAAGAACAGCTGGTGCTAAGAGATTCCCCCTCCGTGCCCCGGGGAGGTGAAGCCAGCCGCACGGTTGCCTTACCATGTTGTGAATGATGTTGGTGAGGGTCCAGACCACGGGGACGCTGAAGAAGGGGATGCTGAGGAGCACGACGTGCAGCAGGCCAATCCCAAGGACGTAGGACAGCCAGATGCCCCGGCTGTTCATGACCCGGGTGTTGGGGTTCACCTCGCTGTGCGCTGTTCCCACGTTCATGTTGTCTCTCGTGCCAGATGGGCACCCCTGAAACTAAAGCAGAGTCAGGTCAGTGCTCGGATCGCGTCACCCTCCGTCTGTATCGCTCCGGTGAGCACAGCGGGGGCGGAGCACCGGCTTGCTGTTCAGCAAACCTGAAATTGGTGTTTGCTATAAAAATCACAAGTCAGTTCCCTTCTCTGCACCTCGTTATTTCTCAGGGGAAACTAAATCCCGGAGTGTCTGAGGTTTGGGAATGACGTGTGGGAAGCCCGCCTGTGACAGAAGGTACTTGTGATCTGCTGAGACACTTTCCTGGAACCAAGATGTCAAGGTTCAATCCCACGATTGCCTGACAAGACTCAAATGAACTTTTAAAAATCATCATCACATTGTTAGTCATGGAAGCACGTGGCACGTGAAGGTTCTTACGTGTTATGGGTTCAGCATGCCTTAAACGAGAGCACAAGCGTTGGAAGAGTAAAGGTACGGCAGCTCTAGATCAACAGATCTCCTCATTAGTTTAAATTAACAGGATTCTGCATGGCTCTGGAGGCTTGCTGGGCTGGCTAACATGTTTTTGACTTATGGCAGGGGGGTGAAAGCAACAAAAAAATTCCCCCCCCAGGGAAGGAGTGAGATTCTTCTTGAGGAAGATAAATTTTGAGCTAAGAAGGAAAAGTGTGTTGGGAGGATGATTCAGCAGGAAGAGCTGCAGAGGAGATGGCTCTTCCCCTACCTGGAAAGAGCAGCTGCCCTGCAGGAGCAACACCCAGGGATGTTTTTCTGAACAATGCCAGGAAGGCGAGGAAGCACGGCAGTGTCATCCTCTCAGAGCAAGCCTCTGGAGCGGTGCCTGCAGACAGCGCAGGCATCGGGGAGGCTTTTTGGACGCTACACCGACAGCGGCAGCAGGGATGGGTCAGCTTCTGGGCTCTCTGGGAAGGTGAGCGCTCTGGTTTACTGGTTTCCAGGGATTACAGGAAACAGCACCAGTTGGAACCACTGTAAAGTGGAGTTATCTTCCCAGCGAGATCAGGGAAGTTACTGCATAAAATCATCTGTGTGTCCCAGGGAAATGTACTTTCACGAGAGAACACGGTCTGTCCTCCTTGTACGGAGGACCCCAAGGCGAGGGCCGTTTCCTGATGTCTAGCCTGCTGTTCTCGCTGCTTTGGTTCCCACAGCTGGAGGACGGCGTTGCTGTTCTCTCGCAGCCTTTGGTCCCAGGAGGCGAGTCCGAGCCAGATCCAACATTACGCTTTGGATGCCGCTGCCGGCTGTTGGCGTTCCCTCGCGGAGCGCTGGGCCTGGCTTGTCTCAGAAGCTGGCGCTCGCCCCTCTTCCCGCCCAGGGCTCCGACACAAAGCGAACGCTTGGCTCCCGCGGCTCCTGGGACCTCGCTGTGACTTCCAGCCTCTTTCGGCTGCGCTGAGGCAGGGCTGCTGGGGGAGCTGGCCACTCGCCTGCCTCTGCTGCCCAGCTGGCAATCAGGGGGCTGATATCTGGAGAAGGGTTTTGTTCCCAGGAAGGAGGCTCGCAGGTCGGTGCAGTGCTCGTTTTCTTGTCACCCATCTCCTGGGTCGGAGGATATCGGATATTCCAGAGAAAAGGCTGGAGCGTGGTTCTGGAGCCAGAGTTCAGCGCTTCAGTCCTAGCTCCATCCCGAATCTGGTGCAATTCCCAAGGGCTCTCAGAAGGAAATCGAGGGGTTGTGGTGAAGCATGAGTCAAAAAAGTCGTATTGTTGCAACAACACCCCCCAAAAAAGCAAACACCCTGTGGGATGCATCAACAGGAGCGCTGTTTGCCAGACAGAGGAAATAATTCCAGCTATCGGTAAGGGCTCGGCTGGAAGTGTCCAGTTCCGGGAGGAGCTGGAGGGACTCCAGGGGAGAGTGATGAGAATGAGCAGAGGTGTAGGAGAAACATGACCTGCACGGACAGATGGATGGAAGGGGTTTGTTTAGTCTGGAGAATGCTGGGGAGAGGCGTGAGGATGGTCCTCAAAGACGTAACGGCCGCAGTGCGAGGGAGAGGAAGTGTGCAGTGGCGTTAACCAAGACTCAGAGCAACCTGGTACCGCAGAAGGACTGATGCTGGAATGAACTGGCCATGGGAGGGGGTCAGTGGTCTCCCTGGAGGCTTTAACATCGAGATTCATACAGTTAAAAAATTAAGATTTCTCTTTGGAGTGGAGGGTGGGCCAGGTGGCCTCCTCGGGACCCTCTTTTCTTGAAATGATGCCGTTACCCGGCGGCTATGGAAGCTGGCAGAGCGACAGCTGGAGCTGACCCTGGCTGTGCAGGGATAAAGCGGAATTGCCATTTGAGGACAACCACGAGGGTAATTCTAAAAAAACCCAAAAACCTAATGAGAACTTCTCCTTGGTCCCCTCTGCAAACGAGGGCAGCTGCAAACCTGCACCCGGCTGGCAAAGGGCCGAACTTAAAAGCCGTTCGTGAAGCAATTCTCCTCCTCGTGCCTCAGTTTCCTTGCTTGTAAAAATGAGGATGAGAGGGGTGGGATGCTGGAACGTACAACAGACAGGTTAACTCGTTCTTGCAAGAGGAATAGGGAGATGTCAGAGGTTCAGTCCTGCAACAAGGAGGATTATGCGTGCCTCTCCAGTTCTGTCCTTCCCCAACTTAAAAATATTTCGTCTGTGAATCTCTTCCAGCTGGTGTTTGCTGCCCTTGCCCCAGCTCTTTGCTCCCTTCGGATTGCACACACGGCTCTGCACGGTGTTGCAAAACCCTGGCTGAGGGAGCGCGAGCTCTCGGAGCTCCGATCCTCCCCCATCCCGCGGTGTCCGCTGGCTGATTTGACTCCGGGGATTCGTTCACCTGCAGGAAAACCAAGACAAAGCGCGACAGCAGGAGGAACTCCGGCTCCCCCGGCACAGCTGGCTGCCGAGCTCTCCCTTCCCACTTGTGCAGCGGTTTTTTGGGACAGAAAAGCTTTTAATGTTTCACCAGACGGAGTGTGAAGGTCGGGACTGTGCTGACGTTGGACGGTGTCCATCCAAGGAGGGGAAATGTCACAGTTGTGGGCAGCGGCAGGCGCTGATGGAGCCGAGCCCTTCCTCTGCCCCATCCTTTGTGTCCTGTCTGTGGCTCTGCTGGGGACATCGCTCGTTGTGCGGCTCAGAGCAAGCGGCAGGGCTGTCACCTCAGCACCTGGGGTGACAGTGTCTCCCGACTTCTGAGGAAAGGGGAAACAAAACCACAGCAGCAGCTTCCCCGCTCGCTTTGTCATCCATCCGCTGCTGGAGGACCCACAGCCTCTGCCGCCAGCACCCCGGGGCGCAGCTCCTTCCCCACCTTTGCTTTTGCCTCGCAGGAGCGTGTCCCCTGGCTGTCCTCGTCCCTTGGCGCTTTGGTGGCACTCTGACCCCGCAGCAGCGACGTTGCTCTTCCTGCACACCTACCCCAGGATCACACCCGCTGTGCCTCAGCAGGTGCAGGAACTTGGGGACGGCAGAGAGGGCTCGGTGCTTATCGCGGTCGATCTTCCCGAGTGTTCCCGGCGCACCGGCGATGACGGAGCCGCGATCCCTATCGCTGGCACCACCCGCCCTCGCCAGCTCCCGAGTGAATAAATATTTTAAACCCTTTGTGAGATGCCATTGCCTGCTGCCCCAGAGCCTCGGGTCCCGCGGAGCTGTTTCGAGGCAGCTCTTGGGGAGGGGTCGGGCCGCGGCCCCGCTGCTCGGTCCCGCTCCCGCCCCGAGCCCGAGGGGCTGAGCCCCCGCTGAGCCCCGCACCTGCCCGGTTCCTCCCGGGGGGGCCCGGTGCGAGGAGAACCGGGACCGCGCCCAGCGGGGAGCGGAGCCCCGGGGTCCCCCCGGCGTGTGCGGGTGCGGGCTGGGGGGGGGGGGCCCTCCCTCCACACCCCGACCGGGGGGGCACCGGGGCCGGACCCGCGCGGGCTCCCCCCGGCCTGGCCCTGCCCGGCGTGACCGCGGCCCCCTCCCACGCCCCGGGTCCCCCCACGCCCCCCGGCTCCCTCTCAACATCTCTTTTGGGGGGCGGGGGGTGTTATTCTTTCCGGACGGGCCCCCAGGAGGCCCCTTCCCGCAGCCCCCCCCCTTCCCGCGGGCCCGGCAGCGGGTCTCGGCCGCCGCCTGCTCCCGGGGAGGGGGCTCGGGCTCGGGGCCGGTCCCTTGTCCCCGGAGGGGGGGATCCCGGGGCCGAGCGGCTGCCCCCCGCCCGCACTCACCGCTGCTGGGCTCGGCGGGGCCGGGGCTCTGTCCGTCGCGGTCCCCGCCGCCCCGGCTGCGCTCCCGGCGGCCACCTCGGCGCGGCCCGCCCCGCCGCCGCGGAACCACGGGAGCTGTAGTCCCGGAGAGACCCGCCCCGGAGAGACCCCCCCGGGAG
>VZTO01012000.1:18847-44066 GCA_013400615.1 Syrrhaptes paradoxus
GCTGCGCGGGGCGCGGCCGCTCCGGCCGGGGCGCGGGGCCGCTCCGCCGCCGGGGCTGCGAACGGCAGGTGAGTGCCCGCCGGGACCCCCGGGAACGGGAACCCCCCGGGAACGGCCCCCCCGGGAACGGGAACCCCCGGGGNGGGGGGGGGGGCGGCGTCCCCGGCAGCGCCGCTCCGAGCTTCCCCCGGGAGCCACCGGGGCTTCCCTCCCGCACCGCCCCCGGGCCGGGGGGATCCCCGGGGCATCCCCGGCTGCGGCAGGTCCCGGAGCCCGCGCCGCCCCCCCCCGGCCACCCCAACCGGCCACCCCCGGGTCGGGCACCGCGGCTGGGGACCCCCCGAGCCCACCGCGGGGCCCTGGGGAGCCGCAGCCCACTCCCGGGGGTCCCCCGGCTCCCCGGGTCCCACCGATGAACCCCCCCCGTCCAGTGTCACCGGCTCCCGGCTCAGCCCCGGGGGTCCCCCGGGGGGTCCCAAGGGGCAGCGGTGTCCCGGGTCCCTTCTGGCAGATTTGGGGGGCCGGTGACCCCCCCAGGCTGATGTCCCGGTGCCGGGCTGGGGTTCCCGGTGCCCATCGGCTGCCCTGAGCCCTGGTCCCAGCTCGGGGACATCGAGGACCCGGGGGGGTGGCAGCGCAGGGGTCGGCTCTGCACCGGCGCGACCTTGGGGTGTTTCGGCGTCGCGGTGCCCCGCGGTGGGGGTGCCACCAGGGCCACCCGTGGGTGGGCAGCTGTGGCCCTCGCTGGGGACCCCCCTCAGTACCGGGGGGGGTTTGCCAGTCGCTGGGTGCTCTGGGGACGGGGGGGCACGGGCAGGTGTTCCCAGGGGCTGGCAGGGGGCACGGGGGGCTTCCTGCAGCGCGTCTCCCGGAGCTTTGCCGGGTGGGGTGCCACGGGGGGGCCCTGTCACACCGTGTCCTTAATCGTGGGCTGGTGGCAGAGCTCCTGCGTCCCACCTCGATGGCTCTGCTGCCACCGTGTCCCTGCCGGGCTCCGTGTAGGGCCACGGGACGTGGCGAGACCCCCGGCTGGGAGATCCGGGCAGCGCTCGTGGGGCTCGGCCGTGGCCCTTATCTGCTGCCACCACCCTGGAAACTCGCTCCACACTCAGCTCCAGCGAATTTCCTTTTTCTGTTTTTGTTTCTTTCCTGCTGACGTTTTTCCCCTCCGGAATAAAGGGCTGGATGGGGACCATGGTGACGGGCTGGTGTGGGCAGCCCGGCCCCGCGGCCGCGGTGGCACCGGGCAGGGGACAGCGGCACCCGGCCACCACCTGCGCCGGTGCCCTCGAACGGGGAGAACCCGGCGAGTGCCTGCGTGTGCCCCGGGCGCTGCCGGGCAGCGGGATCCCGCTCAGCCCCTGCCCCACGTGTTCTCCGTTGCCGTCCCCAGGGGCTGCCGCAGCGGAGCTGGAGCTGGCTGGTGCGTCCCGCCGGCCGCTGCCGCAGGATGTATCGGCCTCCGCGAGCGAGCGATCAAACCGCCGGTGACCTTGGCGGGGCGGGAGCTCACCCCCGCCTCTGGCTCAGCCCCAGCCGTCACCGTTTGTTACGGCCCAGCTGCCACACGCGGGAGATGCGCCTTCGCTCGGCCCCTCGGGGCCTCATCCTGCCGCGCAGGAGCCCTGAGCGAGGCTGCCGATGGCCAGGGACCGGGGGATGCTTGAGCCGTGCCACCTGGCCCTGTCCCCAGCCCCATCCCTGTCCCCAGCCCTGTCCCTTGTCCCCATCCAGGCTGCGCCGGGGCAGGTGTGATGCTCGCAGCTGGCACAGCAGCAGTTCTGCCTCTTGTCACCCCCGCTCTGATGCTGTCCCCTTGCTGTTTCCATCTCAGATGCTCCGAGTCCAGCTGTGACAAAGCCAACGCGGTGGCACCATGCCCGCGGCAGAGCGGGTCCTCCCGTGCCCGGTGCCCACGCGGCTGCTCCTGCAGAGCCTCCTCCTCCTCCTCGCCGCCTGCCTGCGCTCGGCCGCCGCGTTCCCCAAGGGCTGCTACCCCTCGGAGGAGGAGGGGCTGAAGACCTTCCGCTGCAGCAACGCTCGGCTGACCGAGGTCCCCAGGGACATCCCCAACGACACCCACAAGCTCTACCTGGACTCCAACCGCATCCCCTTCCTGCCCCGCGACGCCTTCCGGGACCTGCCGCTGCTGCTGGAGCTGGACCTGTCCCACAACGCCATCGCCAGCGTGGAGAGCGGGGCGTTCCGGGGGCTGCCGGAGCACCTCCACTCGCTGGATTTGTCTTCCAACAGGTTGGTGTCACTCAGCAAGGACGCTTTGAGCAACCTCAAGGCCAAGGTGAACCTGTCCAACAACCCCTGGCTGTGCGACTGCCGGCTGCAGGAGCTGATCCGCGCCGTGGACCTGGCAGCCGGCTCCTCGGGCGGCATCGTCTGCGCCTCCTCCGCGCAGGAGGAGCACGTGGGCAAAGCCTTCCTGCAGCTCATCGCCGACACGGACTTCTGCAACGTCTACAAAAAGACGACGGACATCGCCATGCTGGTCACCATGTTCGGCTGGTTCGCCATGGTGATCTCCTACCTGGTTTACTACGTGCGGCAGAACCAGGAGGACGCCCGGCGGCACCTGGAGTATCTCAAGTCGCTGCCCAGCAAACAGCGTCGCTCCGAGGAGTCGTCCACCATCAGCACCGTGGTGTGAGGCGCCGGCATCCCGCAGGACACGGGGATCGGCCGCTCCGCCGCTGTGCCACGGCTGGGGGGTGTCACCAGCCGCCGTCGCACAGAAATGGCCACGGGTGGGTTTGTTCTCCTGGGGAGGAGGCGTTGGGCTGGTGGGTGCCCGGCTCCGGCGCAGCGATGGGCGAGCGGCTGCGGTCGGGGCCGGTTATCGGCGATGGGTACGGAGCGTCCATGGCGTCCTCTGCGTTACAAGGGACCAGCGAGACCCCGAGCATCCCCCCGGCATGCGGCCGTGGCTCTGACCCACCAGGACGCTCAGACTTCATTGAGAATTTTCCGTTTCCTCTGCAGCGATCCCTCGGGGCAGTAACGGAATCGGGGTTTTAATCCCCCCCGGCTGCCCCTCGGCCACCCGCGGGATGTTCCCGGCAGCGCTGCGTGGCAAGGGGATGGCTCCTTGCCCGGACGGGCAGCACTGGCCCACGGGGAGCAGTGGTACGGCCACGAGGACACTGCCCTGCGGTGTCACCGGCCCCAAGGGGTCCAGGCTGTGACCAAAGGTCAGGGCGGGCAGTGGGGACAGATCGATTGGGAAAGGCAGGAGGTGGATCTGGGGGTGCCCCACTCCCCATCTCCCCTCTCAGCCCCCTGCTCCTTTCCCAGCACCCCAGAGCGAGGGGTGAGGGGGTCCGTGGTTGGGGAGGGGGCGGCTGGGGGGCGACCCTGGCACCGTCCCATCAGAGGGGGCTGATCCTGTAAGAGACAAATGGGGAACAGGGACCAATGGGAGCTGAGCTGCGCGGGGCTGAGCCGGGGGCTGACGAGAATTGCGGGCGATGCCGGGGGGTCTGGGTGGTGGGTCCAGCCCTGCTGGGATGTCGGGGGGGGGTTTCCCCTCGGTGCTCCCTGGGGACCAGGCGGGTGGGTGTTAGCACCCCTCACCCTCGAGAGCTCCCACCTCTTGGGGACTGCGAGGCTGCGACCGGTCACTGTGACGGGTGGGGGGATGGAGGCAGCCCCCGCGGCCCCTCACCCCCTCCCTGCTCCCGCGCTGCTGGCGGGAGCCTGAATCTCCCCTGAAATGTCCCCAAATCCCTTCCTGACGCTGACAGGATTGGGCTGCGGGGTCCTGGTGGGTGGAGGCGAGGCCGGGGGCCGGCGTGGGGGGAGTCAATGCCCACCGTGGGGTGTGCAGGGGCCAAGCGGCAACTGGGAGCAAAACCAGAGCAGACCCGGCCTCTCCCAGCCGAGAGCTGGTTTTACTGGTTTTGCCCTTTTTTTTTTACACCAACTGACGCTAAATTGCCTTAATTCACCAAGAGCACCAACCAAAGCTGCTGGAACACCCTCTGTGCCGGGACAGACCCGCTCCGGCCACCCCGGTGCCCCGGGGGCTTATCGCCGGGTCCGGCCACAGACCCCGGCCGCTGCCCGTGCCCCCGGTGCCAGTGGAGCCGTGGGTCGGAGCCGGGCGGGAGCGGCGCCCGTGCCCATCCACAAGTGCCTATTTCCCAGCGCAGACCCTGGGCTCTGCGACGCACAAACACCTCGGCCCCAGCTCCCACCCAGGCGGCCCCCGGCCCCGCAGCCCCCCGGCAGCTCCCCCCAAACACCACGGGCAGGGGGGCACTGGACCAAGCCACCACGGTCCCAAGTGGCCGCTCGCGTGGCCGCGGCGTGCGGGGACACCCGGGACCGTCTGACCCAAGACGTGTTTTGTTTAAGGGACCTTTTGCGCTCTCACTTTATACGACAATAAAGTTGGCTTTGACTTTGGAGCCTGGCGTGTGCTATGGGGGGGGACACGGGGCACTGCTCCCTGGGCCACCCCGGTCCCTGGTGACATCCTGGCCGCAGCGGAAGGACGAAGGGCGCCCGCGACAGCCGATGTCCTCCCGCCCGGGCGCTCCCAGGCTGCGTGTCCAGAAACACGATCCGCGGTCCCTCGGGTAACGCCGCCGTCGCCTGCGGTAAACGAACACCCGCGGCGCGGCTCCTGCTAGCGTGGCTCAGGTCACCGCACGGCGCCGGTCCCCAAGCCGTGTCACACCGGGACCCTGTGGGGCGGTTTGTGGGGTCCCTGCTCTGCTCCCCGCCTGCCCGTCCCCACCGGACCCAACCTGGGCACCGCGTGGGACGTGGGGCAGGGACCACGATGGCCCGGAGGGACGAGCCCTTCCCCACGCCCACGGTCCCCCCGGTCCCCACGAGGGCGATGGCATCCGCAGTGGCCCTGTTGCCGGTTCACCGGCACCTTTCCCTTCGGTGCGAGCCAAAGGATGGTGCCGCAGAGGGTGACACCCGGCACCTAACGCGGAGTGACAGCTCCCGCTCACGGGACATTAACCTCGGTTGTCACCCGGCTGTCCCCAGATGCCGCGCGGCCGCAACAGCCCGCAGACCCCGGGCTCCTGAGCAGATGGCTGCCGTCCCCCACCCCGCTCTGCCCCTGGGGACCCTCCTCCCGTGGCCCCCGAGCAGCTGGGGAGGACTGGGGGGGTGCAGCGGGATGGGGACCCCAGCTGCCACCTCTCCACGGGGCTGGGGGTCCCTGTGGTCCGGCCGGTGTCCCCCCGTGGAGCCGGATGGTGCCAAGCCCCCAGGGCCAGCCCAGGCTCTCCTGCTCCAGGAGTTGTTGGGATGGAAACCACCGGGCTCGTTACGGCCCCCGCTAACGAGCGCTGGGGAACGGGGGATTCCAGGGGCAGCCCCCCCGGTTGTGGAACCGCCGGCAGCCTCCATGGGCATGCGGGGGGGGCAAATGTGGAAGAAACCCGGTGAAAATGGGAATGAGGCGTCAGGAAGGTGACGCGGTCTGGAGTGGACGGAACCGCGCTGGATTGACTCCGTTTGTACGTTGGATCTTTAACTGGGTGCTGCAGAGGATGGGGAAGAACAGAGACCGGGATGATGGTGGGGTGTCGGAGGGGTCTCGAGGGGATCTGGCCGAGCACAGGAGGCCCTGGGCCGGCAGCGTGCCGGGGGTGGCAGGTGGCTCCCAGCCCACGGGGGGATTTTCCTTCTCTCGCTGTTTCCTCTCCAGCAGTGGGTTCCTGGGGGCAAACTCCTGCCGGGAGCCGGCGTTCAGCAGCGGTGGGTCCGGGGGGCTCAGAGGTAAAGTCGGCACTGGAAGCGAGGAAATATAATCACCCATTTTAATACCGCGCTGCTGGGTAATTCGCTTCCTGATGTCCCGGGGATTTATCTGCCGGGATCAGCAGCGGGGAATTAGCGGCGTGACCTCCTTCTGTCCCGTTCCAGCGCCCGTAAATCTCTGTTATGAACTCCAAGGTGCTCTGTGCGGGGAGGGCTGCTCCTCTGCTCCGCGACGGAGGAAAATGTGTCACTGGGGCAAGATTTCAGCACCGGATCCTCGCCGGCGGGGCCGCCCCTCCTGCCCTGGAGCCCCCCAGGAGCCCTGGCACCGAGCGCTGCTCCCCGGGAACCCCCGGCTCTGCAGCCCCCGGCTCCACGGGATATTTGGGGATTTTTTGGGGTCTCTGTTGGGCAGCCCAGCTGTGGGTCCGTCCGGAGGCTCTGCTCCGTGCCGGGCAGGTGTTTTAGCAGAAAGGCGAATTGATGGGTTTCTTCTCAGCCGGTGGATGAAGCGTGTTCAGCATTCACAGCCCCAGCCTGCATCCGGAGCTTTCAACTGATTAGATTTAGGAAAGGGAAGGAAGGATGTCTAATTGCTTAATTTCCACAATTATAGAAATATTTATAAATAATTAGGACTGATGGCAGCAATTACACTGTGATTAAAGCCGGTCTACACTTCATCAACGGCCCTTCAGTTACGGAGCCGTATTTATATATTTTCCCCATCAAAAATCCATTTTCAGCGGCATCGCTGCCAATAACGAACCATCCGCATTCGCAGCCGGCNTCCCAAGTGGCCGCTCGCGTGGCCGCGGCGTGCGGGGACACCCGGGACCGTCTGACCCAAGACGTGTTTTGTTTAAGGGACCTTTTGCGCTCTCACTTTATACGACAATAAAGTTGGCTTTGACTTTGGAGCCTGGCGTGTGCTATGGGGGGGGACACGGGGCACTGCTCCCTGGGCCACCCCGGTCCCTGGTGACATCCTGGCCGCAGCGGAAGGACGAAGGGCGCCCGCGACAGCCGATGTCCTCCCGCCCGGGCGCTCCTGGGCTGCGTGTCCAGAAACACGATCCGCGGTCCCTCGGGTAACGCCGTCGTCGCCTGCGGTAAACAAACACCCGCGGCGCGGCTCCTGCCAGCGTGGCTCAGGTCACCGCACGGCGCCGGTCCCCGAGCTGTGTCACACCGGGACCCTGTGGGGCGGTTTGTGGGGTCCCTGCTCTGCTCCCCGCCTGCCCGTCCCCACCGGACCCAACCTGGGCACCGTGTGGGACGTGGTGCAGGGACCACGATGGCCCGGAGGGACGAGCCCTTCCCCACGCCCGCGGTCCCCCCAGTCCCCACGAGGGCGATGGCATCCGCAGTGGCCCCGTTGCCGGTTCGCCAGCACCTTTCCCTTCGGTGCGAGCCAAAGGATGGTGCCGCAGAGGGTGACACCCGGCACCTAACGCGGAGTGACAGCTCCCGCTCACGGGACATTAACCTCGGTTGTCACCCGGCTGTCCCCAGATGCCGCGCGGCCGCAACAGCCCGCAGACCCCGGGCTCCTGAGCAGATGGCTGCCGTCCCCCACCCCGCTCTGCCCCTGGGGACCCTCCTCCCGTGGCCCCCGAGCAGCTGGGGAGGACTGGGGGGGTGCAGCGGGATGGGGACCCCAGCTGCCACCTCTCCACGGGGCTGGGGGTCCCTGTGGTCCGGCCGGTGTCCCCCCGTGGAGCCGGATGGTGCCAAGCCCCCAGGGCCAGCCCAGGCTCTCCTGCTCCAGGAGTTGTTGGGATGGAAACCACCGGGCTCGTTACGGCCCCTGCTAACGAGCGCCGGGGAACGGGGGATTCCAGGGGCAGCCCCCCCGGTTGTGGAACCGCCGGCAGCCTCCATGGGTGTGCGGGGAGGCAAATGTGGAAAAAACCCGGTGAAAATGGGAATGAGGCGTCAGGAAGGTGACGCAGTCTGGAGCGGACGGAACCGCGCTGGATTGACACCGTTTGTACATCGGATCTTTAACCGGGTGCTGCAGAGGATGGGGAAGAACAGAGACCGGGATGATGGTGGGGTGTCGGAGGGGTCTCGAGGGGATCTGGCCGAGCACAGGAGGCCCTGGGCCGGCAGCGTGCCGGGGGTGGCAGGTGGCTCCCAGCCCACGGGGGGATTTTCCTCCTCTCGCTGTTTCCTCTCCAGCAGTGGGTTCCTGGGGGCAAACTCCTGCCGGGAGCCGGCGTTCAGCAGCGGTGGGTCCGGGGGGCTCAGAGGTAAAGTCGGCACTGGAAGCGAGGAAATATAATCACCCATTTTAATACCGCGCTGCTGGGTAATTCGCTTCCTGATGTCCCGGGGATTTATCTGCCGGGATCAGCAGCGGGGAATTAGCGGCGTGACCTCCTTCTGTCCCGTTCCAGCGCCCGTAAATCTCTGTTATGAACTCCAAGGTGCTCTGTGCGGGGAGGGCTGCTCCTCTGCTCCGCGACGGAGGAAAATGTGTCACTGGGGCAAGATTTCAGCACCGGATCCTCGCCGGCGGGGCCGCCCCTCCTGCCCTGGAGCCCCCCAGGAGCCCTGGCACCGAGCGCTGCTCCCCGGGAACCCCCGGCTCTGCAGCCCCCGGCTCCACGGGATATTTGGGATTTTTTGGGGTCTCTGTTGGGCAGCCCGGCTGTGGGTCCGTCCGGAGGCTCTGCTCCGTGCCGGGCAGGTGTTTTAGCAGAAAGGCGAATTGATGGGTTTCTTCTCAGCCGGTGGATGAAGCGTGTTCAGCATTCACAGCCCCAGCCTGCATCCGGAGCTTTCAACTGATTAGATTTAGGAAAGGGAAGGAAGGATGTCTAATTGCTTAATTTCCACAATTATAGAAATATTTATAAATAATTAGGACTGATGGCAGCAATTACACTGTGATTAAAGCCGGTCTACACTTCATCAACGGCCCTTCAGTTACGGAGCCGTATTTATATATTTTCCCCATCAAAAATCCATTTTCAGCGGCATCGCTGCCAATAACGAACCATCCGCATTCGCAGCCGGCGCAGCACTCGTTAATCTGAGGATGCTGCTTGTTATCGGATCGCTGCTGCGCAGAAAATGCAGTGGCTGGACTTGGGCAGGAGGAAATTTAATTTCAGCGGAGAGGAAACCAGAGCAGAGCTGAAAAATCACAACGTCTCTCCCTGTGCGTGGGTCAGGGCTCCTGCTGCGCCGTCATTTTCCTCCCGTCCCTGGCGCACGCGGGGCATCGCTGGGCGGAGGGGTCATTCCTCCAATTGCCGTTTTTTTAAGAGAAGGTTGTGCCTGGTGATAAAATCGGGGGACCTGCAGAGCTTCCCCTCACAGAGGGAAACTCATCTGTCCGGGCGCTTTTCCTGCGCCGATGGAGCTGTGGGGCCGGCGTGGGCTGGGGCTGGTGGCCGTCCCCTGCTCGCGTGGAAGGGGGATGCCACCTTCCCCTTCGTGCCGCGTCCCAGCCCTCCTCCCGCCTCCGCACGCGGNCAGAGCCGTGGGGCTGGCGTGAGCCAGGGCTGGTGGCCGTCCCCTGCTCCCGTGGAGGGGGGATGCCACCTTCCCCTTCGTGCCACGTCCCAGCCCTCCTCCTGCCTCCGCACGCGGGATTTCACACTTCCTTGCCGAGGCATCCTGGGATGTCCCCGTGCCACCCAGCCCAGAGCACCAGTGGTGTCACCCGGGGGTTCTTGGGGGCAGAAATGACACCCTCAGCTCCTCGTTTCCAAGCCACTTTCCACCACAGCAGCTCTTGGGCCGGGTCCTGGGGGAATTCCCGGGACGGGGAGGAGCCGGGGCTGCACCCAGGGTCTCCTGGGCTCGGCCCCCATCCCAGGTGTGTTGAGTTCCCGGGAATTGCAGATCCCGGGGCACCTGGTCCTGCTCCTCCCCTACCCCCCCCTGTCCCTCTCCTGATATTCTGCGGAGCAGGAGGGTGTCCCTGGCTTGGGGAAGTGATTTCTGGTGTGTCCTGGGCACCGTTGTGACCCGTTCAACTCCCCTGGACTCAAATCCAGAGGAGCAGCCCTTGCGTGAGTCGATAGAGATGCTGTAGGTGACAACTGTCCCCCCAGAGCAGAGGTGTCCCCGTCACCCCAGCGGACGTGGCTCCGTGACCGGCAGGTGAGTGCTTTCATGTGGGCTGTGAAGCGTTTCTCGAGAGGTTTGTTCCAGGCTGGGAAGAGGCGGCTCTGACGGGAAAACAAGAGCTGTGGCTGCTGGTCGGTGGATTATTTTTGTCACCTGTGGATGTTTCGAAGCGCTTGTGTGACGCTGGTACACGGCCCGTGGGAAGGGCTGAGGTACAGGAGGCCCGTGTGGAGACAGGGAAAGGAGGTTTTAAGCTCTGAATTCATTATTTGTGAGGATTTGTTGCTGCTCCTGAGGGGTTGTCACTGTCCTTTGCAGAGGGGAGATGGGAGCTGCGTGGTTGGGGCGGGTTGAAGCTGTGCTGAGCCTCGCAGGAGACACCGGGGTTCCCCCACTGTGCCGAGAGCACCGGCTGCAGCCCCCCCTGCCCAGAGAAGGTGTAAAACCAGAGTGGGGGGAAAAAAGAGGATTTGAAGTGGTGAGGGAAGCTCTCGTGATTCCTGGGGAGCTCTTGCAGCTGGGGGAGGCCGGGAGGGGCTGTGGAAGGGAAACTGAGGCACAGCAAGGGCTGATGGCAGCGTTTGTGAAGTCTGCAGCGTGCCGGCGCTTCGGCAGCTCGGGAGGAGGGGGCTGCGAGGGACGCGTGTCATGAATAAAAGATTCAGCTGCGCCGGGGCTGTCACGGGCAGCGAGGGGGAGCGCTGGCTGGATGGAGAGCTTGCACAGGAAAGGTCGGAGCGAAGCCATTTCCCATCAGTTTTCCATTAAAGCCTCCAGAATTAATGACACGAACTCCTCCGCAATGCAATATTGAAATATGTGACCTATTTTTCTACTTTTAAAGCCCACTGAGAAGCTTGAGGCACTCTAAGAGCTTCCTGTCCCTCCGGTTTTGGGGAGGAGAGTGTAAGTTCACTTCTACCTCGCTTGCCATTGCGCTCGGTGCCTGCTCATTGCTTTTTCCCCCCAGTAATTAACGCACGTGGCGTTCTGTGGTCATGAAACAGGCCAAGAGACGCAGGCTGCGATCGCCGAGCCCGTCTGCTTAATCTGGATAAGCCTGAGCCGTGCACACAGTGTCCAGTTGGCAGCTCCGATAATCAGCCTACAGGCAGTTCAAATGCTCGTTACAGTACATTTTATTCGTCAGTATTTAATAAGTAATGATTCTGAAAAGCTCAGAGCGTGGTCTGTGCCTGTACCGTCTCCTGCTGTGTTCCTGTCAACACGGATAAGTTAAACTGGGTTGAATCGGGTCGATTTTTGGATGAATACCCACCGAGGAATTTCTAGATGCCGTAAGAAGTCGAGGTTATGGAGGAGGAGGTGTTCTTTGCTTGACTTAGTCTGACACAGTGCAAGAGAGACAGGATGGCTCTGTGCCGGGAGGCCGGGCACGGTGTTCCATGGCTGTGTGTGCCGGGGTGCGGAGTCCCCTTCGCCCAGCATGGCGGGGTGACACCACTGTCACACGAGTGGCTTCAGAAGGGGCCACACTGGCTGGCTGTGTTGCAGAGGGGAAGGAGGGGACAAGCTCCTTGGTGTCCCTTGGCAAAGGGAGGCTGGGAGGCGGCAGCTCCAGGCAGGGAGCAGCTCACAGAGCTTCGAAACGAGCTTTAAAACCTGTGTTCTGGTGGCTGCACCGCGGCCGCTCCGGCGGGCTCACAGCACGGCCCACGCTCTGCGGGAAAACTCAGGGAATGGTGAAGCTCTTGGTAGTAGTAAAATAAAATCCTTACTAACAGCGTGTTATGAGTAAATGATTGCTTGTCGCAGGCCCAGCAGCTAGTCCTCAAGAGCAGGTCGGAGTGTTTTCTGGAAGGAAACCGTTCCCATTAGCTCAGTGCTTTGGCAATCCGTGTCTTGACTTGTTACTCATCCGGTGAACTTGACGGGGAGCTTACAGCTGGTGTAAGAGGATCAGCTGCTCGCACAGCACCTGGGGCCAGCAGGGCTCTGCCGCAGCATCTGAAGCAGCTGAAGGAAAAGGCTCTGCAGCCTCTCTGGGATATACCTGTGTCTTTCGGGGGAGCGGCAGGCAGGAAGAGAACCCTGAAAGCTGGGTCCCTCATTGCCCTGACCGCGGGGCTGCAGGGTTTGTGATGAACCCTCTCTTCTCTCAGAGACCCCATTTCACTTCCCGCTCCTCTGTATGGGTTTGCACAGCACAGGTTGGAGCACTTCAAACATGGAGAAATGGGGAAAAATCAAGGGAAGGGCATTCACTGGTTTTTTAAATCACAAAGATTAAATACTTTCATTAATATCTGCCAGAAACTGCTCCTAGAGACTCTGGCCCACGTCACTGTGGCCCATAACTCCACTATGACTCTGCCATCTTTCCCCGAGGTGTTTACAGCTCCTTTACGCTCTCTGAGCAAACTGCAGCACGAAGCTGCCGCGAGTCTGGTGTCACCACCAAGAAACAGACTCAGTGTATTAACAGCCACATAGAAAATTTCCTTTTTTTTAATGGAATTACCTCACCTTGTGTGAACAGTTCACTTTATGCATCACTTTTACAGTCTACACAGTCCCTGAATGCAGAAGATCTAGGGGTGTGTGGATGATGTTTTGCAACTGTTCAAAACCGAGCGTAGGATTCCAGAACTGGCAGCTAACAATGAAAAGAACATCACAAACCCAACAACGCTTTCACAGCTGCTCTTCGGTTTTCCAGTTTCTGTTGTCAGTTTATTAGCAAGATCTCGCTCCGTACATTCTGACTTGAGGCTTTGGACAAATCTGGCAGGTCACGTCGTTGTTAGGACTGTAAGTTCCGGGATCGCAAACCACTGCGGAGAGAACACAGTGAGCGTGTCAGCCAGCTGCCCTCTGCCTGGGCCAGCCTGGGCCCATCACCCCCACCACGTGCCTTCCCAACGTGGGAAGTGAGATCTCTTCCTTCCTGAGCTCGCCGAGCCTGCCTCTCACTAAATGCCCCGAGCTCCAGAACCAGCAGGAGATGCTGCTTGAAAAACAGCTTCTAAAACAGCTGCGTGTTTTCTAGCAGCCCTGCCATTAAGGCAATTGTCTCTTGTTTGCACTGTATCCTGAGCATGGTTGCTCACCAGTGAGCTGGAAGAAAAAAAAACAAAAAACCTTTCAGTGCTTCCACTGACTCGATTTGGAAATGCAGTTACACCTACGAGCGTGCTAATGAACACGGCCAGCCTGTCTTCTCTTCCTAGCAGTTTTAAAAACTCTGCGATGCCAATGTCCCTCCAAAAGAGGAATGGAAGTATCATCGCTTTAGACACCGATATTTACCAAATGCTCTCAGAGAAACCTGTGATCAGAGCTACCAGGCTACACCGAAATCGATGTACTTTATATTTACCACAGCAACTGGCGCAGCTCTTGTGGGTGAGATTGTTCTTCCCAAAACCCGGTCGACAACTGTCAATGTGAATAACGGAGAAACTGTTCTCTATGTAGTGTATTTTAGGAAGAGTTTTGAACTGGTGCCTCAAGGCATACGTCTGCTTGTTGAAAAACTCTTCAATTCGACCTCTTGCCTGAAATTCAGAAACATTGGCAGAATAAAAAATAGTCAGTTGTTCTGTCTTGATTTAAAAATATCAGTAAATACTTTATAGTCCCAAGTTCCACACACGCTGACCTGTCACCTTAACTGGGAGCGGCCCTTTGGCTTCGGGGGGCTGGGGTCAGACCCAGCGTGCAGTCTGACGGCATCATTTAACATTCGGAAGCCAGAAAGAACAGATTTTTGAAATCAGCTACAGTAGACTTACTTTAAATCGTATTCCATTTAGCAAATCATAAATCAAAAATCCAGTTTAGACAACTGGTAGTTCAGTATACTAATATAAATACTAGTGTTTATAATTCTTTATTCTTAGAACTAAATAGAAAGGGAATAATGAGCAGGTTTTTTTTTAACTGTTTGGATCAATCTGACTTAATTCAGATCAGGATGGAAAACTGGTTTTATTTTAAATCCATGAATCATCATTAACAATGATATTAATCCCATAAAATCTGGGTGAAGCTGGATTACCACCAGTCAAATCTGTAGGTGCTAAGGCAGAGATTTGTGTTAAATACGCAGAGAAGGCTCAAGGGCGGCTGACACAGAACCTCGTGAACTCTCGCATTTGTCAAGTCTTCGCAATCGTAAGGAACCTCATGGCAAGCTTCTTCCCATCCTGGTGCAAAAGGATTGACTACGGGTGAGGGGAAAAAAAGGATACGTGTACATGGGTTGAAGAATGTACGACAATGAACTCAAATACCTCAAGCAGGAATCTTCAGGGTGATTTCAGAAAACATTGACAAATACATAAACTTTTACACCAACTTTAAACATTTACATAAACTTAAAACCTTAAAGTTTAAAAAAAAATAAACCTTTAAAAAATAAACATTTAAAAACGTTTTTAAACATTTTTAAAACCTTTTTAACAAAAAGGTTTTAAACTTGAAACCTTAAAACAATTTGTTCTGTTTCTTGACTCTACTTAAGGGGGAAACAGCCACAAAACTGTCCCATAGCCTGTTGGATGGTCCCTCTTGGCACTTGATGAGAACAGACAAAGGAGAGAATGTGGTCAGAGCATTAATGAATAATTTCCTCTCCTCAGTGATAAAACAGTTCGAAATTAGGGCAGCCATCAGGGTTGATTTAACCTCTTTTGCAAGTCAATACAACCCCATCAGTATTACCTTAAGGGAACGCTGAGGCTCTTGTTTTTAACCTCTGTGCTGTTTCCTAGAATCGGGCAAAGCCACAGAGGTCACAGGCTTGTTAAAAATCAAATAATGAAAAAAAAATCCGACCGTTTTCCTTTTTGTATGAAAAAAGAAAAAATCATGGCATCTTATCAATTATGTCCTTTCCAACTGCACACCTTGAGAAGCAACACTTCTGGCTAAGGTGGTGAGAAGTACAATGCGGCACATCCACCCCATGAACTGCGTTTTAGCTCCATCTGGGGGCTAGTAAGAAAAAATACAGGGACTCCGAAAGAAGGCAGGGAAACGGCTTCCGAAGGTGTACTCGGCTTTAGTGTGTTTCAGATGATGTTTATGGTACTCTCGGATTGTTTATAAAAATAAATGATCCCCACCCAAACAAACACCGAAAGCTGTTACCTTGAAAACTAACAAAGAGTTGGTGCAGGAGGCCTTGTTTTGGCACCTTGACAGAACGGCATGTGTAGGACGACTCTACGATCTGGCACGTCAGATCAGAGATGATGTTATTCAAGATTCTCTTTAGCTCCCCAAAGAACTGGTCATTTGCTGCCAGATCGCATTCCTCTGTAGTAAAGCGAACAAACACCTGGTATGCGAGGTCAGCTTCCCTGTATGCTTTAAGAAAAGAGTTTGTGAGTTCTGCGGCATAATCACAGACTGAATCTTATACAGAACCTTATCGTCTGTATCAGTGTACTCTGGATCTGAAATACAGGCTCTCCTTCAAGAGTAAACAAACAAATAAAGCTTACTCATTAACCAGAACAGAACAAATTCGTCCTTGCCAGAGCTGACTCAAACAGTACCAGAGGTTTCAGTCTGAAATGTGCAGGAATTTACACGCTCGTGTTACAAGGCTTTGCTCGCAGGTACTAAAGCAAAGAAGGGGACTCAGAGGAGACTGCACTTGGATGTGAGCTTCTGGTTCAGATCCTGGCCAGCACTGGAGCTGTTGTAGTTCACTTTGTTCTTGGGTAGAGATTATTTTATTTTTTGAGTTGCCATGTATTTTTGGTAGCAGTTATTGAAAACTTTTTCTAAAACAAGGAGAAAGGGGGTGTGTGTGTGTATAAATATAAAAAAAAATTTCTGTTCTGGGAGAAGTTGTTACCTAATTATTTCTTTTTATCAAGCCTTGCAGTAAATGTGCATTTCACAAACCCACCAAACTACGCAGGCTATGTGTGTTAGCTTACTAGTAAGTCAGCAGTCTTACCGTATACCATAAATTTATATGTCTCAAACACTTCTCTCTCTTCTCGTGTCGTAGTTTCTAGGATTTTGTGAGAAAGAGTGCAAGTGTAGGCTCCAGACATAAACTCCTTAAAACTCATCACCATCAGCTTTCCTGTTTCTGTAAGATTCACATGCAGTTGTCCTAGAAAAGAAACAGGAAATATTTGATTACTGGAAATGTTTGGCTGCTGATGCTCATTCAGACCATTTGAAGACGAGATCTTGTACATAATGACACTGATGTGCAATAGTTTGAAACAGTCTAAAATTTAGGACTTATTGCAAGTTGCCTTCTGTCTCAAGCATTTGAAAATTTTTAGAGGGAGAAGAGAAAAACAGTCTAATATCAGAGCTCGTGGAAAAAATCTGACAAAGGACCAAGTGACTATTTGGACCCACTATCCTATTGCAGGGTGGCACCAACAGAAACAAGGAAAATATGTGATTGCACGTACGGTAATCTACTTAAGCCATTTGTGGTTGACTTTTCCCCTGGTAAACAGAAAACAGAAACTGTTTCTCTATCTCAGCATATTTTCCTGATTGCCTCCCCACTCCCTGAGGCAGAGGTTGTTTTTAAGTTTGCGAAAAAGTACGGTAAAAAGCCTGTTCGATTAGCGACTGGGGGGAAAATGGCTAAGGCAGGCAGAGTGGAAATCCTTTGTAGTCCAAACAAAGTGACTAACCTTCTAAATTTCTTCCATCTGGACCAACCCACAAATACTTGGGATCTATTACTTCTTCTTGAGAATGAGCCAAATCCATACACAGTAGAAACGGGCTGTTTGTAAACATCTTAACGTACACATTAACTGCAATGGAAGAGAACAAGGTAAATGGTGTGAAATGCTTATATTGAATGAAATGACCAAAATACTGATTTTAAAAATATATTTAATGTCATGCAAAGTTTATTTTTTCATGTTTGGACTTGGAAAGCGTGAGGTTAATGTTTTATCTCAGTTTGCTCTTATTAATATTGTGGAACTGTCCAGAGCGCGGCTGGTGCTGACTGTGTGTGGGAGACACTCGAGTCCCACACAAACCATGCTGCAGGGTCACAAAAAGCACCAGTTTTCGAGCCTGTTGCTGAGTGGGACCCTCATCTAGATGTTAAATTTTCGTAAGTGCTGACAGCAGCACCACGGGACAAATGTATTTCCAAGCCCACCCTCCCTCGTTACTGTGTGCTGTCAGGATCGTGGAGTCCCCAGCGCTTGGTTGTGTGACTTCCGTGTGTAGCGGTGTCTAAGTAATGATCACTGTACTTAAAACTCCATTTTAAAGCCTAGTAAGACCTAAAAAAAAAAAAAAGATTAAAAAGACAAGTTTACCTGCACGTTTGATATTGCCATAAACATAATTACTTTGTATTTGATCGAAAGAGTGTTGCTCTTCGTTAGGTATGGGTCTCGCTGCAGGGAAAAGGAGTATTACAGAGAAACCCAAAAGTGTCCTTGTTAACCCTTTATTCTGTGCTAGCAAGTTTCTATCTCTTGCCTTACTCTTTCTTTCTTCCCCACACCCTTTTCTTAAAAACAAAGAGCTCCCGCTTGTTGCTGACTCGCCAGTTTTTGTTGCTTTAGTGCCCAAGCTGCAAATCTGCCCTCACACAGCAGGTTCCAACCTAGCTGAGCCTTTGGCTTTGCAAAAAGCCAATAAACTCGGTATAAAATCTAACTAGAAAGCGAAGGCTGTTCACAGTGACCCCAGGGAGGATGAGGACGGTGCTACATGGTGACTGTGGGAGGGTATTGAGCCTTCAAGCACCCGTGAGCCTTCGCCTTTTGGGAAACATGTCTGAGCACAAGGGTTTCTGTGACGAGAGCCCCTGGGAGAGGTGAAAAATCTTTAGAATTGGTGCCGGCTTCCTCAGACAGCCCTGTTTGACTGCTGCAGTCCTCAACTTGGGTCAAGAGGGAGAAGGGTGCTGCTGGGACCCCACTGTCCTCCCAGAAAGGGGCTTTATCACCAATTGCTGAAGGGCGGGCCCGCAAAGGACAGCGGCTCTCCACAGAGGAGCCCCCCCGCCACCCCCTGAGGAGACCGCGCCTCACAGGGGGCCCCCATGGCCGCCCCTCTGCCTTTCCCCCCCTCGGTACCTCCAGTCAGAGCACCCCAGCCTGCCACCATGGCCACCACCATCCCCAGCAGGGCCCGCGGCCCCCCGCCGCCCCCCGTCATGCCGCCGCGTCCTCCCGCGCCAACGGCCGCCGCCAACCGCCCTCCACAGGCCTGGGGGGCAACGGCCCTGCCCGCCTGCCGCTTCCCGCCCTTTCCTCTCTCCTCAGCGGGGGCGGGCGGCCGCTCCTCGCCTCACCGCAGCGCCTCCGGCAGGAAGGGGGGTCCCCCAGCTCCTCGCCGGGCTGTTTTCTTCCTCACTCACACTCTGTGCTTTTTTTAAAAAAAAATATTTAATTGTTTTCATTTTGCTTCAAAGGCCTGCAAGGTCTGGGGGCTGCTTGGCTGGTGAAGGGTGGCCCCGCTCCCCCCGCGGCTGCCTCGCCTCAGCCTCACGCTTGAGAAACCACCAGGCTGCTCTTCCAGAGTGCGTGGGGAAATGTTATTTTTTGACTCTAAGGTGGTGTTTCCAGCTGTGTGGGCAAGGGTAGGAAACTCCGGGGGGAGGAGGGAATAGGCGCGGGCCTGGGCTGCGGTGTGTGACCGCAGGGACGGCCGCCGGCAGCTGCAGCTCGGCGTTTCGAGGTGACTGCGCGCTCTGCACACCGGTTTTCTTCAGCTGCAGGTTTCTGGAGCAAGTCATTGTGGGACGAGTGCTTTCAGGTTAAAAACAAAAAACATTCCTGCCACTGGCTGTGAGAAAGAGTGAAAATAAGAGCTGGGTATATCCTGTTGGCTTGAAAATTAAGCTGAATGCTTAGGTACTCGGTGGTTTTTAAGTCAGTTACGTGTTTTGGAAGACTTGCTTATGGCTTTTAAAATAAGAAATATTTTGATTCCAGAGTGAGTGTTATAAAAATTTGCAGGAAACACCCCTGAACAGGGAGAGGAGGGTACGTGCGTTTGACCACACCACCCATCACGAGATGCTCAGGATCAGGAGCTGTGGCCAAGCCTCTGGTACCTGGGTAAATCGTGTTTATTGTGCAGCCCCAGATCCTGCCAGTGTCCAAAAATGATGTCATAGTATTTGCATAACAAATACGGAACCACCCAACGCAGGAATTACAGTTATTTTTGTAGATAGATGTAAATGTTTTAATTCAATGCTTCCATGTAAAAAAAAAGCACCTAAGTTGCAAGTTTTCTTTAATAAAGCATGCAAAAAAAATGTGTGAAAAAGAAGGTATCAAGTTATTGATGGAAAATACTTTCACACAAGCCTGGTGGCATTTTGAAGTAGTGTCACTCCCATTGCTCGTCTTGCAAAGCTCCTTGCCCTACTAAATGTGTGTACTGCCTTATTATTTCACTTCTCTCTCTTTGCAGGGAAGCGGCTACGCTTTCTTCTTCCTTAGACGAAGATATTAACTCTCAAGTGTTCATTTAAGGTATAAGAACTATGTCAGGGTTTTCATTTTTAATTTCCCTGGGCTGCTTTACAGGTCATAGTTAGGACCACCTCAAAAGATCCAGCGTTCCCATGTATTGAATGTTTTCAGTTTTACTCAAAGTTAACATTTCACGCTTACACCGAATAGGCAAAATGATTCAGGCTCTAACGTGTGAGCTATGAACTAGTCATATTTCAATCTGAACATTCTCTGTTCCTATGGATGTTTATAGCGTGTTGTCACATAACTGTCCTACACAGCCCCCAGCTCATTAATTATTATGAAATCGTATATTTACTCTAAAGCTTTGTCTGCAGTTTTGAATCTTTATAAACTTAGGCTCCAGATCTGTGTCTTTAGTCAAATGACTCATTCCTTTTCAAGTCTACAATCTTTCTAAGTTACAGACTGATAAATTGTCATTACAGATTTAGAAGTACAAGGTCGAGAAGAAAAAGCTGGTTATCTAAGAACAGGGGGAGGATTTGAAAAGACAAAATGTGAAGTCATATATTTATGAATTTTTTTTTGCTAACAGCTGGAAGCTCTGTTGGTAGGAAATGATAGAAGAGGAAAAAAAAATCTATTGTAAACTTAACCATGGTGTGAGTAGATATTAAAAAGGCAAATATTTTATCCTAGGAAATACGTAGAGAGTTTCCAGGAGTACAGGGACATGTGAATGAAAATGCTGGAGATGGAAGGCTCGCTGAGGGTTTTCAGCATCTTGGGGTAGTTGTTTTTCCTTTTTTTTCCTCTCTGCTGTCTCTCTGGTTCATTAGCGTTCAAAGCTGCAAACACGAGCTCTGTGTTGATGTCGAGGCACGGCAGGTACAGGCTGTTCTGCGCTGATCTGAGATCTAGGCCAGCTATTGCCTTTTTAGGCCTTTTCTTGGTAAATAGCTCTGGGCTTTGGGTGAAACGAAATGCCATCAGTAGTGCTTAGCTTGCACATCGGGTCAGGGCCGTGTTGGTCTGGCACAGCTCATGCTTCCTCGTGAATCATAGAAGAGTTTGGGTCGAAAGGGACCCGCAAAGGTCATCTGGTGCCACCCCCGCCGTGGGCAGGGACATCCTGCACTAGGTCGGGTTGCTCCAGGCCCCATCCAAGCGCTGTGCAGAGTGAGCCTCCTTTCAGGCTTCTGTCTTAAATGTACAAAAATGTCCTTTAACCATCCCTTGGGTACTGTGGGTGAAGTTAATCTTTGCTTTAATTTATTAAACAATTTTATAACTTGATTTTTCTTCTAAATAGCAGTGCCATTTTGTCAAGAAAAACATCTCACTGAAGTTTTATTGTGCTGTTATCTCATTCAACTTTAATGTACAGTCCGAGGAGTGTGATCTGTTAACGAATAATGCAAAGAAAGCAGCATTTGTTTAACAGTTGAGGCTGCATCACCATGTTTACATGATGTGTCAACAGAGCCAGGACAAATTGCACACAAAGGAAATTAAATATGTAGAAAAGAAGTTGCTCTTTCATGTGTGTGGGCATCGCAGCGCACAATTGCCGCACCAGTTCTAATAAAGGCTCAGGCTACTTGGCTCTGCAGTGTAAAATGAGTCAGAAGTCTGCCAACGCAAAATAACTCCATGTCGCCCTGCTAAACTCTCCATATGAATAGCTGTTGTCCTCTGAGTGACCTAACTCAAGTCATCGCAAGCTTTCCCGCGCTATTTTGGGTGCCAGCGCTTGTTGCAGGCTTGAAAGATGAGGGGCTCCCTAAAATGCTGGCTGGTGTTTTTGCCTGGCTGGCTGTGATGGGTGGCGGAGCTGTTTGTCTTGCTGGTGACAGTTTCACGGAAGGGTCTGTTGAAGGGCTTCGGAGCTGGGGAGGAATGGTGCATGCTGCTTGTCAGATCTGCTCGGAAGTGGAGACGTGGGTTGGATGGAAGCGTTGACCTGCCTCGAGGTGCGGTGGGCAGCTGGGGATCTGGCTGCATTGGCCCAAGCATGGGCACGTGTCTGAGCCCTCGGGGCAGCGTTACTCCTGTTGGTTTATTTCTAATGTTTATTTATTATGGTGAGCTGCTCCCCTTGGTCCCACTCCTGATGGCATGCCTGCCTAAGGCTTCTTTAGCTGTGGAGCCACCTCTGCTGGTGTGGAAGTCTTGTCTCCCATGAAGCTGAGGGATGTTTTCTCTGAAGTGGAGGGTTTCCAGTGTTTTGCTTTGGTCTCTTGGTGTGCTGTCTGAGAGCTGGGGTGCTCCCGGCCTTTGCCAGGCTGCTGGAGGAAAGCACGGCGCTGGGACTGGCATCACCCTCCCGTTCTGGAGATGCCCTTCGCAGCCTGATGCCATTTGTCCTACGAACGCAGCTGGGGCTCCCTCAACCCCTCAAAACCATGTGCCTTGCCCTCGCCACCCCATGTCCCGCTGCTTTCCCTCCCGAGGGGTCCCTGCTTCTGGGGTGGGTGTCCCCGCCGAGCAGCCACGGCTTAGCACCCCCGGGGACAAGTCGCCGGGGCTGGGACCGGGTGGCTCCGCTGGCCGCCGCCCGGCGCCGCTCTCCGCCCGCCCAGCACCGCCGCGGGCCGGGCCGGATGTCGCGGTGCCCGCGGGAGGCGAGGCCGCTGAGGTCCCGCCACCCGCGCTGACAGTCCCCGAGCCCGGGCGGGCAGGTGGAGCCGGGAGCCGCGGCCGGAGCATGGAAGGTGAGACACGACCCCGCTCTTTCCCCGGGCTGGGGAGGGGGGAGGCGCTGCCGCTCCCCGCTCTCCTCCCGCCGCCGACCCCGCTCGGGGCGCTCGCACCGGGCTCCACCTCCCGTTGCTTCCAAGCGGCTTCTTCAGCGCTTTCTGCGAACAGATTGCAGCCTCTGGAGGAGAGAGAAATCTCATCGCGTGTTGCAATTAAACAGGAAACGAACGGGGCTTTTTTTTTTTTTTCCTTCCCTCCCTCTCTGTTTAATTTCAGAAACATCACAACATGTATGATAAAGTTGGCTTTTAGAGCCGGCTTTATCTTCTGTTCGTATTCTAGGTATTAATGAATTAAAGGGCGCGGTGGTTTCTTTTCGCCTGTAAAACGTGCGTGTAACTTCCAGAGCCAGCAAAAACCCAAGTTGTGAGTTAATGTTGGCTACAGTGTAGTTCAGTTTTGAAGAAAAGCAAAAATATGGGTGGTTTTGACCAGCCTGGCAAAGAAGCATTGGAAAGCATCCCTTGATTTATTATTTCCGAGGTGGCTGTTCTTATTTCAGCTCCTTGGTTTAAGGGCTTGAGTCTAGATTCTGCTGTGTCTCAGTGGCTTGAGTTTTTTTGCTATTTGAAGTCAGATGCAGTTGTCTATTTAAAAATGTGTTCTCCTTTGCTAAAGGTTTTAAAAATGTTTGTATTTCAATATTTACTTGTAGAATCTGATTTACTTGAGACTATCACTGCTTGAGAGATGTAACTACTGTTTTGAAAGGATGGGTCTGGTGGCAGTTTGGGGTTTAAAAATGCAGCCTCATTTTCTTCATCAAGTCAGGTCCCCAGTATGTCTTTTGTGGGAGAAGAAAGCTCTTTAGGTGTAGCATTAATTTTAATCTGTCGTTAGGAAATGATCATGCTTATGCCGCTATAACAGAGATTATTTGAGGAGTCTCCTTTTGGTGTTCCTATTTCTTATACACTTAAAGTTAACATGCAAATAGTCCTTCAGGTTTTATTTCTGTGTGTGGGGATTATGAGGATCAGTTAATGTGTCCGGGTTTATGTTTGGGATGAAGTTAATGTAAAAGAGTGTTAGCCTGGATTATCTCTGGATACAGTAAGAACCGAGTGTCTCTGTTTTCCTGGGTCTTGGGGACATCTCCGTTCCCCTGGAGTCAATGGGAAACTTGCCATTGAGGACAAAGGGGTAACACCCTGTCCTCGATTTTCTGTGCTGTGTGAGGGGGCTCAGTACGGGCACTGGCTGGGAGACGGGCCCTGGCAGGGGTAGAGGTTTGAGACCTGGGCCTGGGAAGCCAAAGTCTGCTGTCTACTGGTTTGTTTTTGCAAAGATCCCAAGGACCGACCTCGTGCTGCCATTTCCATTTGCTGTACTGGGGTGAACGTGGTGGATTACTAGGAGACACTCTGCTGTTCTCAGAGAAAAATATTATCCTCAGCTCCCCACTGCTGGTCAGGATTTCTTCTCAAAATGACACGTGCACTTAAATTTCAAACATTACATAGTGCTTGAGAGCGGCGAAGTGTTAGAGACCCCGATGTTAAAAGGGTAAGGAGCTGGTGTGGTCCAGGTGCCTTCTCCAGAAAGCCGTTGAGACGGTAAATGCTGCAGAAGGCCGCTCAGTGGGGAAATGGGGCTTTCTGCCCTTAACAGCACAGTGTGGGCTGCAGGTGAACAGCGTGCCGGGGTGGAAGGGGCTGACTGCTGTGCGCAGCAAAGGCACTGACTCCGCTGCGAGACTTTAGGGACGAGGCTGTGGGAGTCGTACCTGCAGAGCAGGGGCCAAGATTGGTGGGGGTTTTATTTTGTCTTGCTTGCGCCTCTTAAGATGGCGCAAAACCAAGGAAATGAGCTGTGTTTGCTCCATGTGCTGCGATAGAAGGACTAAGAGCGTCCGGGATTTAAAGTGATGTCCCCTTCGCAGTGCTGTTGGGTTGAAAACCACAGCTGGCAGTAGAAAGGCAACGTTCTGGTTTTGACTTTGGAGGCAAACAGGTAAGATGATAATAATTCATGACATACCCCCTGTTCTGTTGCCTACAGCTGTGCTGCTATTAGAAGGTTATTAGTTATATATTTTATTTGAAAAAAACCCCTTTTGTTAAAATACATGTAGGCTGTTTTGTTGCTTCTATTAACTGGGTGAATACCAGGATAAACCATTAATACAGTTGTGTATTAAAATGCTGTAACACTTTTTTAGCAAGCTATTTGAATATTTTTGCTCACTTTGGCTATTGGTGTCGAACACGGGATGGCTCAGGATCGGTTTCAAAGGCAAACGAATTTTACTTCTGCTTTGTAAATGAACATGCGTCAGCTGCAGCACACACAGGACAAGTGTCTGCTTCCCGTGCACCTTAGTCAGTGGAGCTCTTTGAAGCTTGGGAAGACTAACGTGGTCTGTAAGTGATTTCCCGTGTTGTGCTTTTCTGAACGTTCTTCTTTGTACAGAATCGGGGACGGAAGCTTCCTAGAGCTTTTCCTTCTAGGTGGCACAGTGGATCTGGTTTAAAATATTTTATTTGGGAAAGAGACCTGAGGTTAAATATTTAGAGACCACTAAGGCTGTAAAAAGCTATTTGAGACTAATATCGTAAAGAAACCGTGTGCTGATGAGTGGATGTTGGAGGCTTGAAAGTGGTACAAAGACTCTGGGATATTTCTCAACAGTAAAGAGAAACGTTACACGATGTGTCGTTGTTCTTATCTCTTCAGAAGGATGGTACTGGCCAGCAGTGGACAGGAACCTGCTATGCTCAACAAAATGTAAATAAATACGTAGAGGTGATCTCAAAAATTAAATAGATGAGCGTGGGAGGGACGGCTGAGCGGGTCCTGCGAGGCTGTGGCATGGTTCAGGCAGTACCCTTCTCTGCAGAGTTATCCTCCAGCTGCAGCGAGAGCAGAACGGACTGTTCGGGGTGTTGCACCATATATACACATACAGAAGCTCGTGCTGAAGCGATTTGCACAATAAGCTACAGCAATGTCGCATCCTTAGCAGAGTGACTGCGCTCAGGAGATGTCCTGGGGAATGTTTCTAAAACAATCTGTTTTTACAGGACTATGTGCAGAATCGTATGATTTGAAGCAGCCGCGTAGGGGCTCGAATTCTTTGTTTCAAGACCTCCTGGCAACCCCAGGGGAAGGCAGAATTGCTGCAGTTTCCAAGCCACACCTCTCCCCCAGCCAGCAGGCAACTTTTTTGCTTAATTCTAGAGCTTTCACCAGTTCAGTGCTTTGTCACCCTAATGGGGCAG
>VZTO01012001.1:0-34148 GCA_013400615.1 Syrrhaptes paradoxus
CTGTGATTCTGTGATTCCGTGAACTGGACTCAACACTCTTGAAGCCAGACACCGCACCACTCAAAGTCAATGGAACATCAATATTGACTCGAATGAGCCAAACACTTCTGTACTGCATTTTTAACCCCTGCTTTAATATGTGAGCTTTTTAAGCCAATCAATGTTCTAGCGTCTTAGCCCTAAACCATAAAAAGTGGACATTCCCCTCATTTTGCAAATCTCTCTTCCAGATGCTATGACAAAAAGCCATCAAAGTCCTACCATCCATCTAAAACTAGAGCAAATGAACTCTCTTCAAACACCCTTCAAAGCAAAAACACTACAGTCATATTGCTAGGGCTGAAATTCACTGGCAAGATCTGTGGTTATGTGCCATTTTTAGAAAACTCAATGTGGGAATCCATGTTTATATGGTAGAGTACAAAAGCAATGTAACCTCTTGGGAAAGCAGGAGATAACTTACGTTACACAAACAGGCCCTTTGCTCTTATTTCTCTACAAAGCTGAAACATTTCTATCTGAAAATGTTTTTTCATACATCAGGAAAATACTATTCCTGTTTGCTTGTTCTTCCTAAGGTGAACAAAGTTTAGTATTAACAAAATAATTGTGGGAATTTGGTATTTTTCCTGTTTTGTTGAGTACTTGGGAATGTTATGTTGGGAACTGTCAACTACTACTCACCTCAAAATCTGCTGCATTAAAAAAAAAACCACTGTTAATTTGCTTACATGACTTTTGTAGATGCAATTACTGCTAGCAGTAGGAAAGAACTTTTATAAGCAGTACACAATTCAAATGTAGCATGCCATGGCCTCAAGTCATTAAACTAATCCTCAGGGCTTCTTGAGGCATTTTGTACTTTTGGCAAAAAGTATAAAGAAGTACACATTGTTGCTTCGATTTGCAAACATTGGAAAGTCAAACAGCTAGACTGTCAGCCTCTGCGAAACAGAGCAGAGACTGGTTTTGGGGAAGGACAAGAGACAACTATACCTTTGTTATTAAAGTGCAATTGAACAAACATTGAAAACATACCCATACATTTTTTCATGGCACACAAAAAGTAGCCAGCAAAATAAAGGAAAGTGCAACAGTTCACAAGCAATTCTGGTATTACAGGTTACCAGTATCTAGATACTGTGATGAATACCTTAACGAGTGCACAAAGACAGATTGAGTTATATGAGCGAAGTGTCTCAACTCTGATACACAAATAACACGACAACGTATGGCATGGAACTCCCAGGTTTACTGGCATGATTTTAACATGACTACATACACTACAAAAAACCAAGCCATAAATACATCAGATATGTACTAACACCACCCCAATCTCTTTTATCCACATTGCTTGCTCTACATCACACATCTAAAATCAGATATTCTTTAGGGCACTGATTGAAAATGCAATACTTGTAGGAATACAGCGTTCCTTTGCATTGCTCATCAGTTTATCCAGACCAATGTCCTGCTGAGCAACATGTCAAGAAACCATGTTTCTTCACTCACACAAACTTTATCCCTGAGTTATAAAAAAACTGCGGTAGTTAGTATTTCCCTTATTTTCTTCTCTACCCAGAAGTGTCATCACCAGTACAGAGGAAAGTCACTGCACTATTAACCAGAAAAACAATGCACCACTGACACAATGCTAGACCAACTTGACTGTTGTATATCTGAACAGCCTAATGTAGTTACTTTTTTGAAGCAACCATTACAAGACTGAGACACTGAAGGAAAGGAGGAGCATTGAAACATTCTTAATTCCAGAAATCAAAGAAGAGAAATTTAATGAAAGTACACTGATTTCTAATCCTCATCCTTCCATTTTAGGAGTAGAAATTTATTTCTCAGCAAATCTGTTTGCCAACTGGTAAACAGATCAGTAAGGTTCAACAATCTTAAAATGAAATATTCAGATATTCTCCTGAAAAAAGTAACTTACTAAAGCTGTAAATTCCTAAAACACAGCCCTTTAGCTTCTACAACAATACTTTATTGAAACGTATTATGTTTATACAAAGAACTTACTTTGTCAAAAGACAAAGAAATTAAAGATTCCCATACAAAAACGCTATCAGTATGCTGTACTGCAGGAGTCATTCAAAATATACTGCTACAGGAAAACACATCATGGTGTTCATGGATAATGCTACAAGAATATCACATGTAGCCAGTAATGACTTTTCTTCATCCAGATGTGAACCAGCCATAGATACAGAACTAGCCAAAAGATCTGTCATTTCTCTACCACACAGAGACTTGCAGTAATCATTATGACTTTAAGAAATTTAAAGCAATGGCATGTTATCACCTAGCCAACATTTCTCACCTATAGCAGGAAAAAAACTGAAAAGTTTGAAGATTCTATAGAATTAACACTCCAAAAAAAACCTGTTGTACTCACTGCTCAATACGCGGGGAGAGATACAGTTTCGGAAAAACCTGAGTAGCTTCTGCATCTTCAAAACTAACGGAAAGAAGTGCAACATCTTCTCCAGGATCTTCATTCACATCCTGTACATAAAAAATAATAAATATAAAGTGGCAAATAACAAACTGTGTACTTATAAGCTTATAGAAAATGACTAATAAGTCAAATATCAACTTATTTAGGAGACGCGTAAGTGAAGAACGTAAAGCGTAACCACTGAAAAATAGATCACAAACTTATTCTTTCTTACTGTATTAGTGCTTAAAATATATTCTTCCATGTTTAATTTCCTTTAAAGTATCAAAATAAAATTACTGTGGTAGCAAAAGTACTGTGGTGTAGCTCTTCTTCAATCAGCTGAACTACATATTTCAATAAAGATGCAGAATTCATTTTTAAGAATTCAGGGTGTACACTGACATCAGATGCAAATGGCAAAGATTTTTTTTAAATGCTATAATATGTCCGAGTTATGGCCACCGATTTCATATTTGTTAGTTTTCAACATATTATATGGTCCAAAATTTCTGTTGTATTCAAGTCCTACTTGTCTTATGGATGAAAAATGTTTTTGTAATCAAAAATTTCTATCTAGAAGTCATTGTCCCCAAGTGTCCTGCAAATTAAACCCATGCATTACTTTCAGCAAAGTCTACATACTTTATAAAAAATAGTGTAAAAAAAAAAATGTCCACGCTACATACCATGACAGTCCATCTTAATGAATTTACAATTTAAGCCTTCTTTGTATCAGAACAATCAGCTCCTCTTTTGGGATCAGGTAGAACAAATTGTTTCTGGTTAGGACTTGACATCTCTCCAATTCATAAATCACACACAGTACGAACAAGTGTATTTCTGCTACACACAACTTAATTTAAGCTCTTGACCTCTGAGTTAGCAGTGCAGCCACCTCTATCCACTGCAGGTAATACGGTGCCACTTGCTGCTCACAAAGTCCTTTAATGTGTTTGTGTGTATGTACATAGCAACTCGCCAAGATGCATTTGTTTTTATCCGTTTTGGAAAAATACAAGAGGAAATAGATAACCCAGAAGATATGCGCTCAAAGCAGGATCAACATGGTACAGTGTGCCCTAGTATGCTCTGTCCCACAAGCAGCTGTGAGGAAGTAACATGCAAACCACCTAAACATTGTTAGGAGATCCTGCCCTATCTGGGGAGAAAAGAAAAATAAAAGTGACTGCTGAGTGGTTACAGGAAGACAATCTCGTGCCATTTGAAGTTTTGGCAGGACTGAAACTGCTAATGTCCAGAGAGACTAGCTGCATACCAGCTATTATGTGCAGAACACAACATGCCAAGAAACTTTGTGATAAGCTGCAGGGAAGAATGGGTCTTAAAAAAGCCTAATTGTCTTAGATGAAAAATGAGACAGAACTGATAGTGATTTCTCAAATTCTGCCTTGGTGTGCAGCTGACTTCTGACAGCTGAAAAAAAAGTGTACTTTTAGAAATGCCTATAAAATGGTCACAAGTACACTATGACTGGAAATCAGTACACAGTTGTAACCTGAAGTTGCAGGACAACACTCCGTATGAGTGGTGAGGACAAAAAACTAGCTGCTGTCCTATTGGGGTATGATCAGTTTATGGATGGGATTATATAACATGGTTGCCTGTAACAGCAATGGACAGGATCTCGTGACCCACAATGTTCCCTTCAGTGGTACGTTTCCACATGGTACTATCACCTACAGTAGAAGAACCAGTGCAGATTATAAAATCTTTTTCAACAAGGCAAACAACAACAAAAAATACCCAAGAGGGCAATTTGCCCCCAGCCTTTTCCCCAGTATTTCATATATTTCCATCATTAAGGAAAAAATTTAAATAAGAAACAGCTTTCACTCCTGAAGCTAAGTATGTCACTGACTGGCTTTTTCCTATTCATTTGCTAATTGTCAATCAAATGAGAAGAACCATTAAGACAGTTTAAGCAGTAATGCTAATGATTAAAAAGATTTTATTTTAATGGGCATTCTTCAAGAGATGACAAGTACATATAATACACTCACTCATGTACATATACATTTCTTCTGAAACCATATTCTTTCTTTGTAATTCTTTTCAAACAATATGTTTTTACAGAACAGAACCTACATGCATTTTACAAACTACATGGACAAAACCAAATGTATTTAATCTTGCATTTAGTATTAGTGTTTAAGTTGATGTGCACACAGATTGATGTTAAGCATAAGACCAGTTGCTACAATAACACCCAGGTACTTACTGATCAAAGAAAATCAAAACAAGGGGAAAAAACCAACACCAAAATAGATTAGATGAACACCATTACAGCATCCACTAACCCTTACAGTAATATCACCTTATATTTTCTACACGCACTTCTTTAATATGAAGACTCATGCCAGGAAAAGAAATCCCTCACAACAACATAAATCATCACAGTATCTTTGCATGTTAAGCTGCAATGAGCTGCTGTGTGCAGTAAAAGCAATAAGCTGAGACATGCAATACCTTTCATTTACAAAAATGACACACAACAAACACTACTGCAGCTCCTGTCGCCAGCACAGTACTGCATTACATTCATACAGCTACTGTCCAACACAAATTTGATTAAAGAAACCTGCATTCTTCTATAACTACCTCTTGTCAAACAGATGAGTATTTTTGGTCCACATACCTGAGAAATTAAAATTGTAACTTAAAAAAATGCGAAAAACACAGCATTCCTGTATGTTTTAAAAAGATGAAATGCGGTGACACCATGAAGTTGCCCAACCTTAGTGCTCAGGTGGCCACAGATTTATGATGAAGTCCCTTTGTATCTGACACTATACCATTTATTTCTTTCAGACTTGATTACTTTTATATATGCAAGAATCTGCTTGGTAGAACTACATTCAACCCTAATATGGCTGCTACAACTGCTGTTTATAAAATCAAACCAAAACCACATGGCTTATAGATAAACTGTGGAAAGCTTTAACAGACCTTTTTGATGTTGTCTGTGACAGTCACAAGTTAACTCCTTCAGTGGTCTCTCTCCTGGTCATCTCTAAAATCCTGTTAGTAACCAGGTGAGATGATGGATTCCTCGTATTACCAGGCAATGACATTTCCCCAGTGACATTTCCTTCCATTACACCAACGTAACCAAAAGCAGAGGTTGTTTTAACGGTTATCAAACTCTGCCCAAGTGGTGTCTTCCCCTTTCCTATGTATGCATAAGTATTTCTCTCAAAGAACAGGTCAGATTTAAACAGAGTAGCAAAGCAAACATCACCTCTATTTTTATTTTTCGGTTGGCTTCAAAAGAGAGAGTGACATGCAATTGCCTTGGCAATATTATTCCCTTTTAGGAAAAAAAGAGGCTGTTGGACTCAAGTCACAACACATTTTTTTAATATTTAAGTAGCCATGTTCCTTCTCATAATTTGTATTTCGCTCACAACACTTAATGTTAGAGGATTTTACTTAAAAAATTACATTTAAGAAAAACTAATTTTGTAAAAATTATGTCCATTTTTTATTAACAATAGTGTCCAAGGTTAGAACTGCCACATTAGAGTACCATTTAATACTCACAGAATTTTTTTCCAGAGAAGACTTTACAAAAGGTATTATTAAACTGAACTTCCACTGAATGGAGAGCACATTCTGTGCCACAGGAATTTTGAGGTTTAAAAACTGAAAGTTTGTAAAAATGGTTGAAATCATTAGTTACACATGTGATAATGCACACCTATTAGTTTTTCTGCAGCAGTCTCATGCCTGATAGCAAAAAAAACAAAAAAACCAACCCTCTAGTGCATTGCAATGTAAAAGATTCAACACAGATTTTTATCTTGTCTTTCTGCCATCCCACTATCCACTATTTCCTTTTTTAAAAAAATCATCTTGCTCATTTCAGAACATGCCCATTCCAATTAAGCAGGGAAAAAACAACCAGACACACCATTTAACACTAAAAATAAATAGTTTTCTTTCTCAAGAACTGCAAGTGGTTTCCTATGTTTACAGGATACTTTGCACAGTGTGGACTGATCCTTGACTGAACCTCCAAAGTGCTGTGGAGATGCATAATATATATAGCAAAGCAATGTGGTGAGAAAGGAATACATTAAAAAAAAAAAAAAACCAAAACAAAATCCAACACCTGAAGATTTTCAACCCAGAGGTTTTTTTCTATTGCAGAGACCTTCTAGCAACAACTTACAAGAATAAATAAAACTTTTCGCAAAGAAAAGCATAAAGAGAAAGCTCATGATATTTTATTCCAAACTACACTTTGCCTGCTTAGCCAGTGCAGATTAAAGGTTCATTAAGTATGTATTTTTGGAACTCAAGAAGAAGAGGCCATATGAAAATACAAGTGCAGCACAGAAGAGATGAAAATGGAAGTTTGAAGGCACTTAGAAATTGTTTTTCCCAGAACAACTTCAGGAAAAGACTTCAGGTATCATAAGACTCCAAAGCAAAATGTAAAATCCTACTTCTAATTGTATCAGGACTGTCTAAACACCCATTTGTTAGTTCTCATTAATTTCAGTCTAAATTTACATTCAAACACATGCTTCAGTGTTTACAGCTGCTCCCTTTGCAAAATACTTAGATCTTTTTACAAAGTTAGTATGATTTGTTTATAAAAATTATCAAAACCACTTTAAATACACCATCCAAACAGCATTGTTTTCTCGTATCCTACCTACTGTAATTGAAAACTGGGAATTTACTGGAACTGACAATTTATTATGAGTCAGATGGTTGATAGCCAGTCCAACCAAAACATCTGCTCCACACAGTCACAACTGCTATAACCCATTTCCTCTTGTGCCTGGAGTCCAACCAAGTTGTACATTACAGTTCCTTTTCCTTAAAGATGCAGACTCTGGAAAATCAGTTATTACTTTTTCTTAGCTAACAACAAAGAACTGCTTTGCAACCTCTGATTAGACTATTCTTTCAAGAGGAGTTATTTCTGTATTTGGCATGCTAGTACAATTCCCTGCACCAAAGAGCAACACAAAGAGCGGTAGAGCAACTGCAGGTTTATCCCAGGCAGTGAATAGACGTGCCTTTCCATGGAAGACTTGAGAGGAAGGAGTCGTGAGACTCGGGGAAAAGACCCTGCAATGGGCTGATGGAGGAACTGGGATTAGGAACCAAGTTTAGTGACATTAACTGCAAAGCAAGAATGAGAGGAAAAGAAATTTAGAATTTGTTAGAAAGAAATGGAAAGGATATGCAGGAAGAGTATTGGCATGCTTTGGGAAGGACAAGCAGCTTCTGAACTGGGGGATGGCAGGAAAAGAGACATGGAAGAGGGCTTCTGGTAGGGCTGTGAAGTTTATACCGTCAGTACAAACAGCATTTGGTTTGGGGATAGAAGTGAGGTAAGGAAGAGCACTCAAACTGTTCAACCAACTGGATGTTCCTTTGGGTAAGGAGATGCCACGCAGATGACTGATGTTGCAGATGCCTCCCAACTGTATGGTCAGGCCAAACCTGCTTCAGGAGGTACGCAGCCACAGCTGATCAATCCTACCTCTTTCTGGAGGTTTCTGACCTTTGGCTCTCACAACTGCTCAATAATTGTCTTTGTGGTACAACTCTAATTGAAAGGATGGAAACAGTGAGCAAATAGGGAGGGGAAGGGATCATTTAAAATAAGCGAAGGATAAATTCAATTTACAACTTGTGTGATGTGACAGAGGTCGTAGGAAGGTGGAAGAGAGGGCAGAATATGAATGAGAACATGGAGGTCTGAGGCAGTGCTGATCTTAGCATCTGGAGCCAGCTTATGCCAAGTAGAAATCTTTTAACAGAGACTTACTAAACTGTGGTACCTCTCAGCCCTACAAGTCAGTCAGCTTCACTGAAGTTGAACATGAAATTTTTATTTAAGGATCCTTTCTGGAGAAAAAAAAGGTCCCCAATGAAGAAATACATGAGAATAACATGCATTCAGAAAGGTAATTTATCTCAGGGTCAAACTTAACCCATGTAATTTTGCATGACACATACCTGTAATGGAACCATACTTATTAACAACTGATCAAACAAGTGAAAAACAGAATTTGTTTTCGAAGCTGAAATGTGAATTGCAGTAGAGAAGAATACACAACACTATTTACTTCATTAGTACTAATGGGCTACTTGCATCACAACAGTTAGCAAAGTTTCTCCTTTTCCCTCCAAATGACAGCATGCAATAACATGAAAAACTGTCAAATAAAGCACAAGCATCTCGTACCCTTACTACACAGCAGTTTCACTAGCCAGCTTTGATACAAGCAGTTACATGTTCTCCCAACCTTCTTCTACATCTAATATTTTTTTTTAAAAGTAACAAAACTAAGGGAAAGCAGGGTAAGGAATGTGAAGTGGCAAATGAGACCAAGAAATGTGCTTCAGCTCTATGGAAAATATGTAATTATTCCAGGAAATTCTTTCTCCTGTCTTCCAGGAAACCCACCAGGTCTGATCAAGTAGTCCTGAATCTTTAAATAGGATCTTTATGAAAACAAAGGTAGTTACCTTGTGTGCACTGCCCATGGCATCACAGCATTCCAAACACAGCCCCTCTCCCATGGTAATGCAGTAAAACATTTGCCTCACTCAGCCTGGGCAAAGAGTGCGTTTCAGCCCAGCTAATTCCAGTTTTAAAAGTTATGTGAAATGGTGGTAATGACTCTGCAGAATCTGAAGAGCTTAATTGTAGGACAAAATACTGAGTTTTCCTCATTAAAACAAAATTAAATAAATAAGTATCTATGAAACATTAAAAGATAACAGCAAGACCTCCAACCATGCCATTGGGCATCAATAATTGAACATGAAAATAAACAGTATTTTCTTTAAGTCTTTTGTTTGTTTTCAGACTTTCACATATAAATATATTTTGCTTCTCTAAGACAAAAACTTGACATCTGTTTTGCCTATATAATTTTCTTTTATTATGGTCACAGTAATTTAACACTACTTCCACAATATAAGTGATCAGCTGAGTTAGGTAAAGAATGCTGTTAGGAAAAGGATAAAAAACAACCACACAGTTAAATATAAAGAATAACACTCTCATCCATGAAAATACATGCTAGAGTTCATAACTGGGCTTTGCATACCAGTGACAGACATGCTGATTCTAGGTAAATACTACACTTGGTTGTATGTATTTACATTTGCGTATGTGTCTTCAGTGCATGCAGGACTCATTTTCAACAGTGTTTTAGATGCTCTCTATTTAAAATTTTCATTTAATTTTAAAGATCAGGAAATGTCTTATTAAAACAATTAATAAATCTAACGAGAAAAACAAATTAAAAGTTAAAATACAGTGAGAGACATCTATGATAAGTATTTCTGTAACCATATTGTGGTTGGAAGTCAGCATAAGCGTTTGCTTTTTAAATCAATCGAACTTTTTAATAAAAGCCTTTTCCCCCACTCTTCACACACACTTACATGTTCCTGGTTCAGTGAATACCTCTGCAAAATCAGAAACAGTATGGATTACATGGGTCACAACAAGAATGCCAGAGTAAAGCCACATTCTTGGAGATCTTCAGTGAACCAGGAAGTACCAACAAGATTTCACAGTTGAAAAAGTGAATAATCAAAGTGTAAGGGAAAAGCAAACAAAGTTACACTTGCTCAGTGGTCTCTCACCATTGCAGCTTTAGTATTGCTGACCTGATTTAAAAATATGAACATTTTGTTTCAAAATAAGGTGTCAATATTAGAAGTATTAAGTGCTATGAACTGTGTTGTCAATTGCTGTTTCCTGAGAATAACAGTCATGTTTCTTAAGGTTAAGGTTGACTCATCTGTTGCTGTTTACCCTTTGCAAGACAGTGCCTGAAAACCAGTGTGTCCACCTCAGATCACAGAATCATAGAGTGGTTTGGGTTGGAAGGGACCTTAGAGATCATCTAATTCCAACCCCCCTGCCATGGGCAGGGACACCTCCCACTAGACCAGGTTGCTCAAAGCCTCATCCAGCCTGGCCTTGAACACCTCCAGGGATGGGGCATCCACAGCTTCCCTGGACAACCTGTTCCAGTGTCTCACCACCCTCACAATAAAAAACTTCTTCCTAATATCTAATCTAAATCTACCCTCTTTCAGCTTAAAGCCGTTACCCCTTGACCTATCACCACACTCCCTGATCAAGAAAGAGTGCCTCCCCATCTCTTCTGTAGCCCCCTTGAAGTACTGGAAGGCTGCTGTAAGGTCTTCTATGTGGTCCAAATGAATTAAAGTGGGAGTTGCCAGAATAATACATCACATATTTCCATATGTAAGACTGATACCATCACTGAGATTTCCCTGATTATCTACTCAGAAAAGATTACCAGATCTTTTCCCCTATCTATTCCATTAGCATATCCATCACCAACTTGGGATAAAGAACTTGGAGAAGTATTATTAAACTCTTTTACAGCATCTGGAGCTGTGTTTTAATGAAAAAGATGCAGGTTCAAAGGCCACTAATATTGATACTGCCCTCGAATTTGCAAAGTCTTTCCTAACGCTTTCTCTCATATCATCTATTCAAAGGTTCAAGGGATAATTTTCTGTAAATCTAATTCAACTTTTAATGCTCCCACAAGGCCAAAAATCACTTGGATATGCTCTAGAGCTTCAGCACAGCATCCTACCATGTGCAAATCAAAAGAACAGAATACCCCCTGTTATTGGTCAGTCAGCTTTCTGTTCATAAAACTGAGCATCACCTTCTTCAGCAATGAGGAGGATGTCGTCACACACAAGCAAGACTTTGATCACAACAACAGAGTTTGAACTGAAGTTTCTTACCCTGTCTTATAGGAGAGAGCATTTGATAGTTTTTTTTTCCTTTTTTTCCTCTTTTTCCTCTTTTTTTCTTTGAAACAGTGAATTTAAGAAATTAAAGAATATGTTCTTTTTAGAACTTTCCTGAAATAAAGCAAGTTTGACGTTCAAACTTCACAGTTGATTGGATTTGCTGGACAGTTGCTCACTGGGTTCCACTCTGCTGTTACGAACAGTTAGAGTGTACTGACAGATGACAGTTCTACTTCCCACTTGTTCATGAACCTCAGCTCCCCTACAGGCATCAGCTGAAAAAGAATTTAGTCCTTCGTTTGTATGGCATATGTACACCTACAGTGGAAGCCACTATGACACCTCCTTGGAGACAAAATATTAAGGATTTTAAAAAGTGCTTAATAAAAGGCAAGATTTACAAATCACTTTAAAAGTAAAATAGTATAAGAAAACCAAAGTAACTGCCAGAAAAAAGAGAAGCCAATACTTGAGATGTCATTATGAAAAACACAGGTTAAAACTGGTGACGTTAAATAGCAATATTTAAACTCCTACGTACATTAGCAAGCTGCACGTCTGACGCCTTTTCTACTAAGCTACTTACAAAACAGTTGTGTTTATCAGTGACAAAACTGTAGTCAATAGCATTTTAAGAATCAAGAAGATTCAAGTCAGATGCATGCTGGAAATTCTCTAAAATTGTCAAATTCAGGTAAATTTTCCTAATTAATCTGTCCACCATCAGTAACTTGTTTTTTTTTCCAAGTCTATGTAAGATTGCTTCTCCCATCTTGATATCTCATGTGCAAAATTTAATCTTTTTTACTTTATGGTGTTTATCCAGAAATAAAGTGTGTTTCCTCTTTTACTTCTAGGGTCCAAACATAATGTTAGAAGCCTGTCCTATCTGTCTATTTTCTGAATATTAGGAATAGTTGAAATTTTGGCCCACTGTTTTCACTTTGTACACTGCACCTCGACAGCAGTCACAGAAGAAAACCAGGTACCTGGACATTTTGCCCCAACCCCACAACCACCCAATACATTAATTTCTACTTCTTTGGAAACAGAAAAAAGTACTATGGAATGAGAAGGGTTGATAAGAATATTTTAAGCTAAATATCACATCTAGCCTCAAATAAAAAGGTTAAGAAACACTGCTTTAACCACATAGTTCAACTTTTAGCCATCAGAGAGCACTGTCTAAAAGCCCACTCTAGAAGTGAATACATTAACAAAAAAACCCACACTGAGAGGCAATACATTTATTTTTTTTTTTAAGATTTAACAGAGAAATTGATTCTTTNTACAGGCATCAGCTGAAAAAGAATTTAGTCCTTCGTTTGTATGGCATATGTACACCTACAGTGGAAGCCACTATGACACCTCCTTGGAGACAAAATATTAAGGATTTTAAAAAGTGCTTAATAAAAGGCAAGATTTACAAATCACTTTAAAAGTAAAATAGTATAAGAAAACCAAAGTAACTGCCAGAAAAAAGAGAAGCCAATACTTGAGATGTCATTATGAAAAACACAGGTTAAAACTGGTGACGTTAAATAGCAATATTTAAACTCCTACGTACATTAGCAAGCTGCACGTCTGACGCCATTGAGCCTTTTCTACTAAGAAGCTACTTAAAAAACAGTTGTGTTTATCAGTGACAAAACTGTAGTCAATAGCATTTTAAGAATCAAGAAGATTCAAGTCAGATGCATGCTGGAAATTCTCTAAAATTGTCAAATTCAGGTAAATTTTCCTAATTAATCTGTCCACCATCAGTAACTTGTTTTTTTTTTCAAGCCTATGTAAGATTGCTTCTCCCATCTTGATATCTCATGTGCAAAATTTAATCTTTTTTACTTTATGGTGTTTATCCAGAAATAAAGTGTGTTTCCTCTTTTACTTCTAGGGTCCAAACATAATGTTAGAAGCCTGTCCTATCTGACTATTTNGACACTGACTCTTTGTAGAATCATAATTGAAATAGCATACAACACCACATAGGGAAGCCCAAAGATAGTTCTAATGTAATGTTTTGTAAAGTATTAGGGGATATGAAAACTTACCAAGTAAAACTGTGAATGTAGTAACAGAAATAGGCTGCATTTCAATAAAAAAATTTGGGAGCTATCCATGGAGCGTGTGAATATTTTTTTTGTCAACACAATAAAAGGAACTGTTAGGCATCAATACCGAAATACAGCACCATCTGACCTTTCTTTTACAGCTCTGCAGAGAATGGACCTACCTTTGTACTAACTGTGCAGTTCTGCAGACCATATAGCCATAAGATTAAACTAAAAATTCTGCTTGCAAAGTGATAGCCATATGTTTCTGTTACATGCAGTTCATTAGCAAAATAACAACTCATGTTTAAGTGAAAATTATAATAGACCTGACTTCTCCAAATAAACCTATCTGCATTTTCATTGATATTTGTAAAAGCAAGGACAAATGGTCAATTCAATGATTTATTTCAAAAGCTATTACAAAGTTATGGTTACACTCAATATTTACATAGGCTTCAAATCCAATAAATGTCACCATAATCCTAGCATCACTAAAAACACAAAATCCAGGAAAACAAATCAGTTTCGTTCTGATCTGTTTTCATTCTACAATCTAAATACAGCTCCACAGAGTTACATACACTGGGAACGGACCCTCAGCTTTAGTTCTGCTGAGTACTTATTTCAAAGGTGTAGCTGTTTCCTACAATAAAATTTATAGCATTTTGCCCAGAACAGTTTCAAACAATTCAAGAAATAGCACTGAACCGCAACCCATGGTAAAGTGCCCCACAGCTGACTATGTTAAAAGATAATATTTCAAGAGAAGATATGCCAATTGATTAATTTTCATCTTCCTCTGCACAATGTTATCATCACAATGATAAGCTCCTTTGATACGTCAATGGCATATGCAGGTGCCCATACACATATGTATGTATACAGGTTCTTCTAAAAGTTATGCTATAGTTACCAGATGGTCACTGCAGTAATTAACTTAAATGAAACAGAAATTAAGATCCTTCTATCCTCTCCTTTTTTTTTGTTGCTTCATTTGGGATCCACACTATAGCCTTTCCAACTCTGACCTTTCAGTCCAGACACTTACTGATGAACAAGAACTTCCCATTAACTAGGAAACTCGAGCCTTTTCCCTCTCCATACCGCACTGTTAACTGCTTGGTCTGCAAGAGAAGGTACTCCTCCCTCTACTTATACTTGGCACCACAGCAATGCTCAAAAAGCTCTGTCTAGATCAAGCCTTCAGTTCTCTTGATAGGTCCCCAGATTCTTTGAGTAACATTAAATAGAAATTGTTAAATATTCTTTGGAAATAACCACTGTCCTGGCTCCTGGTGAGAACATGCTTTTTAGCCCCAATACTCTGAGTCAATCAATACATAAACTTCTAGATCCTTGCAGTTTTCCAACAGGCCTACTTCTGAAACTGCTTTTCACCTGGGTTTTCACACTCCTCTAATTTTATCAATTACAATATTCATATTTATACAAATACAAATTGTTCTTCTCTCTAAAGAAATTATGCCATTTCCTTGTATCCTTCTCCACATTTTATTCCTCACTATTCTAAAATAACTGAAGACTTCTTGGGGTTTTTTGTTTTGTTTGTGGGGGTTTTTTTAAATGTATACTTGCAATTTTATTTCTATGGCATATGTGGTCTTTCTGCGACCAGAAGCTTGAATTGATTGAATCCCTTCAGCCTGAAATACAAGCTGGTTACTTAAGCATATCTATCTTGGTTTTCACTCAAAACAACTGCACTTAATGGACACAAGTTTGTCTTAAGGCTACCCTGTGTCCAAACAGATGTGCTTATGCTAAGTTGTTTCCTGTTTGTTTTTAATAAATATAGAATAGATAGCCTCTTCCACAAGGACAAGTAAGCACCTACAGATTTGTATCTATTTTCTTCCCCTAAAACTTTTAATTCATTCTGAGAGCAGTTTAAGCCCCACTGCATTAATCAAGGATAGAGCATTCCCACATTAAGAAATATTCCTTGTAAGCATTTTTGTATCTATGAAATTGGTTTCCAAGATGCTTTACATTAAAATTTTAATCTTCACAAGATTACTCTAATTATTAGTTGCACTGTAATAACTAGTTCTGTGGCAACCACGTGTTTGACACTCTATCGTTAAAAGAGGAGCAATTCCTTTGATAAGTCTTTAATATCTGGAAGGCAGATGTAGAAAGATACCAGGAAAGTCCAGAGACAAAATAAACATCACATTTTTTTTCCTAATGTTTGTTTGCTTTGTATTGTACTCAACTCATCTTTCATAGCTCTCACAATGAATTATCTTAGAATGAGAAAAGGAACTAACCGATGGACATTCTTTGCCATAGCCAGTTTCACTCTGGAACATACTGATATCTGAGGTAGTTAAGTGAGAAAAGGGGAGAACAGAACAGACACACTCGCAGACAATAAAATCACTTACGCCTCATCTCCTTAGGAAACCAAGCTAAAGTTACAGCTAAATGAACAACATGGTTTACCTGAAACTTTCAGATATTGTAGGTAAAACCTTGACGTGAAAATGTCTGAAGAATTCCTTTGTGGAAACATGTTCAGAGGATGTCAGTTGTACTCTGTTCCTCCTAGAGACTGTTATTGAAATGCCATTCTTGAGAAGGAAAGATGGAAGTCTCTGTGTTGTTGTACAGGCGGACAGATGGATGAGATGACTAAAAGGGATACTTGCTGCAAGTCCATGATAATCTGTACTTAAGGTTTAGGAAACCTAGAAAGTGGAGACTCAAGGCCAATGGTTAAATGACTGTTGTTTGTATAGCCCCAAAAAAAGGTCATCCATTCACTTTCTGAGAAAACAGTTTAAGAAAAAATGTTGCCTTGTTTGATAGGAAGGCTGAAAGCAGAACAGAAAGTATGAACTGTAAAGGCTTGAGTCTGTAAAAACTGCCCTCCTCATGTGTTTAGATTACTCTTCCTTGACTGAAATTATCTTTTGAAACAGAAAAACTGGGCAGCTATTAGTGAAGGAGAAATGAGAAGGACAGAGTGGGCATAGACATTTCTAACTTTTATCGGGCTATAATGTACTCCTGGAACAAAGCAGGTGAAGTATTCTCTTACTGCTTACTGAAGAAAACTAAGATGAGGCTGTTGAAAACTTTATTTCATACCTACTTACGTGGTGAAAATCCTCCCAGTTAGAACATTCACTGCTAGAGTGTAGTAAAGGTTCTATACTTTAAATAATCTTTCACAGAGTAAACAAGCCTGTCTCTTTGTTTCGGCTCAAATAAAATATTTCAGTGCAGTATCTGTTAACATGAATAATATAATCCTTTCTTCAATTCTGAGAAACACTTCAATTTCACTATGTTTATGTGAACAAGACCTTTCTCTAAATGCCCATACTTCGTGACCTGCTAACTTGGGTTATACAAAAATCATTGGTGGACTAATTGGCAGGAACACAGAAACGTGTGTCCTTTGAAGACCACAGACACTGTATCAGATTAGATTTTAAAACAGGCCAATAAAAGGAAATATTTGTTGAATCTTCACGCTACAGAAGTTCATTTTTAGGTACGGCCCATTTATTTGCCATTAATTTCCCATTAAATATGAGTGAACTCATTCTTGTTCAATAATACTTTCAGTAAATACAAAGCAGGTAAAATGCACTATCCAGGACAATGAATGGGACCACAACTTACTTTCCTGACATGGCAGATGAGAGAAATAACGCATTGGCTATTGAGAAAGGCTGTTACAAATATTTTTGGGCTATTCTGTGATGTTCATGATCAACTCTTTCAGCTAAAAAAAGGTTTATTCATAGAAGAATACGAACATTCCCAGTGACCTAAACATTATTCTTTAATCTAACATAGTAGTATTATTGTTAATGCAAAGTCCAACACAAAATTATTTTTCTTGGCTGCAATTCTCCAGGGAACTTAAGTAATGGAATGAAAAACTTGAGCTTTAAAAAGGTGCTGGCACAAATCTAGCTGCTGTAACCAGAGCAACCTTAAGCAATGTTGTAGTTACCTGGTGTCTGGCTCACTAGACTGGACTCATATCTTTTTATGAGCCTTAGGCAGTTTGTGAATATATATATCTGCATTAATCCCCACTTAACGAAGTTGTATTTAATTAAACAAATTTAGGATGTTACAATCCTCCCCAGAACTGAGATGCAAGATTATTCTATCAAATAAATTTAATATATATTTGCTAACCTTGACAAAATACCTTGCTAGTGGTCATTGCCAATAAACACTGATCTTCAATTTCACTGATGTTATGTGATGCCATTTCATATATTTTGAACCAGTGAATAACTTCTGTCTGCTATAGTATTTTATCAAGACCTAACTGCTTTTTTAACTAGGAAACTTAAGTATCTCCACATTTCAGCACCTGAAAATGTAATGATATATAATTGGAGGGTACCCAGCTGTGATATTCAGAAAACTAAGTTACTTCACTAATTATTTAAGAAAAAAAAAAAAACTCACCAAGAAAAACCAACTTCTGACACCACTATAAACGATAAAGCAGGAATAAGTAAGACTGATCTGCTTTGGGACCTACACTGTTGTTCTATCTGAAAGACAGCACTTGATTTAGTTCCGAGTCTACAATCAGTAGATAAAACAGATGTTGGACAACACACAGCTTCTCCAGGCATACACAAAACATAAGAAAACTTTCATGAAAAACACCTGTAATCCTGAATTCATACATACACACATTTTAAGCTGCTGGTAGCAATTCAAACTGTGCTTAAAATGGATTAAAACAAAATTCAAAAGATATCCTACGACTAAAGCAAAACAATGTTTAAAACATTACAAGACTTTTCAGTTTTGTTGAAATTAATAAAACTGTTCATTTCCTCTCTCCTTCCATAGGTACAGCTGTACCAAACGATATTACTTGAAGATTTAAAAACAACTAATGAATGACAGCTCCTGAAATTGTGTAAAGTTCAACCATGATAAACAAATACTCAAATGGACAAAGATAAGCACACAGAACAGCTTGTACTCATCTATTAATATCATACTAAATTTAGGTTGACGGCCACAAATAAATTATCAGATAAAGTAATTATTGTATTTGATACTCCATGGCTTAAAAATCACAACTACCAGAATCCATTTCTGTTCTGTTACTACATAACTAGCAAAACTTCACAAACTGGCTTCCCAGTTTTAAAACGTGGACATTAATACATCTTATCAGTGACGTTACAGGATTTAAGTCAGTACTTCTAAACTTTTAGATTCAAACTGCAAAACACTCCACCAATGCAGCAGAAAGGAAGCCTATTAATCTTATTTCCTTTAACTACCACCAACTGCTTCATGAACAAGAAAAGATTTCAAGTTGCAGAAGCATTTCCAGTATCAGACAGCTATCACTGACAGCATAAAATTATTTTAACAGAAAAAGAATGAAAGAGCAATTCCTCTGATGAGCCAACTTTCAGCCCAATGCTTTTATAGGAGCAATAATTCCCTGAAAAAAGGACTCATAACATTGATGCAGAAATTTTGAGACAAACTCAAAACTATTAATGGTGCAAGACACCACTTCAAATGCTTTTACCTGTCTGAACCAGTTCTGCTGCTTTGACACACCCACAATTCTTGTATATATTTATCCCTCTGAAACACAGAACAAGCATATAACACAAAGAAACCTTTTTATATAATGCCATATAATTACCCCTTCGTATTTCAGATGGTTTGAAAATCTATGTTTATGAATATAGTTCTCTGATCACGTTCCTGTTGACTACAATGAGGGCAGAATACACCTAATGGAATAAAAAACTCAAGCTGTCTCTTGACTGGCCCAGACTCCACCAACTGGGCCATTAGACCAGCCTTTCTATAAAGGCATCTGAAATATTTGCTTTTAAAAAAATTGCACGCAACTGGTTCTATAACAGAAGTCATAATACTTCTTGCCTTGATCACTTTCCAGGATCATAAATCTCTTCTTTTTTCTAACACAAACACAGGGAAATTAATCTACTAGCTAGTCCTTTCCCACAACATGAAGTGTAATAAATTTTTCTTTGCAAAACAGGGAAGAAAACCCACCAACCATGATGTACACACTTGCTCTTCACTCTGGACAAAACATTGGTTTAAAGATAGAAATCAACTACTTTTTATATCAGTGATTCCTTGTTTCTAAATGCAAGCGACTTGATTCTTGTTACTGAATAATCAGTTACTCTGATTAACTCTACTATTCTTTTCAGCATTTGTGTAAGAAAAAAATTGAGACGGAAGAATCAGTGAAGCCAAATAATAATTCCAAAAAGTTACATGGCACATTTCATACTGTGTACTTCTCTATAAATATATTGCTTTGTAGGTATTACTTTACTGATTGAAATCTACACTTTAAATCTCATATTTGCAACACATCTGACTTCCTAAAAAAACACGCTGTAGGAAAAATACAGCAGAAATAAGTAAACTTTACTCACATTCCCCAATCCTTTACAGAAAATAAAATAATTAAAAAAAAGACAAGCACTCTTCAGAATCCTTTTACTGCTCTGAAACTACAAACACATATTAGACACATGGACACTTACTGAAAAGTTGTTTACCTCCCGTTTCAGCATGTAAATGCATCTAAACCACTGGAGCTGTACACCAATAATTTGTTACACAAAGAAATTTAAAACTGCAATAAAGAAACAAAACATTATATCAATGTGAAATTGTATGTCGCTAAGAAGTTTTACAATTTTTGTCCCGATTTTATGTATGGAAACCCAAGAGATTATTTGACTTGCCCTCTCAGCATCAGATAGAATCTCTTTAAGAACCTCTGTGGAAATCAGAACAGAATATAAAATTTGTGGTCCTCGGTCCTTCACATTGAGATGTAGTTTCATCACCATGAGATACAGAAAGACAAGATACCGACACTCACTGTGCAACAGAGGCTTTAAAGATATTAGTGTGCTTTGGGTTCTACAAATCTCCGAAACATTCAGAGTCTTTACAGACAATGATGTGTTCTATACTTAACGCAGAATATACCAATCTGTGCATCACTCACAGAAACAAAAGGGAACATAGCTTCCTCTTGTTACTCTCAACAGTTTTGGTCACTAAAGATGAACTTGAAATCAAAAATTTTTTTAATACTGCTAAACTTAAAAAGAAAATATTCTTAAAAATGGAATGCAAATTGAAGAGCATAAAAGCAGCTATCCACTTTTGAACTTCTTTTATGATTTCACAATCTTAAAATAAAATGTATAATTTTCCCACCATGAATAATATCAACACCCAGGAATTTCTCATCATTCTCACAAGAACAAGAAACATATTGAAGAGCAATAAATAAACACTCTGCTTAACAAGTACGTTTGTACACCAGCAGGATAGAACTGCTCTGAAAAACTCTTTGTATGCAAATTCCTAGAAACATCCAATGCCAAGTTCATTTATTTTTTTTTCACTTCACAAGTAAGCTTCTAAACTCCTGCTATTGGTAACAGTGTCTAGGTATGGGGATAAAAGGGGAAAAAAAAATAGCCTTCATACCCAGAGAAAGATTTACACAAATAGATAAAAAATAAATAGGTGTCTAAAAATTAACTTTATGTTTTTGCTGTTAGACCAATTTGAATTTTAAATACATTGTTCATCTACTGTTAAAACATTTATCAGCAGCAATATGTAGTTCAAACTACTTCTTCCCCTGCCAACAAAATCTTTTTTCAGACATCCTATTCCTTCATGTACTATTTGGAGGGAAATACTTTTCTGTAATAAAAATTCCTTCTGTATTTTTTTTTCACTCCCTTCCAACTTATACCAAACAAGAAAGCATAACACACATCCTTTTATGGTTAAGAAGATCCTGACCAAGGTTCTTAATGTTCTTGGACAAGCGATGCCCACANAAAAAAAAAAAAAAAAAAAAGAGTGCCAAACTAACAGTTTACTTAAAAATAATTAAACAAGCATTTTCAAATGCTTTGTTCTCCATGTAATAATTTTTCAAGGATCTGAATGTACTCATGCACAGGACAAACAAGTAAATATCCGGAGACAATACTGTGAAAGTTTTGAACTAATGTTTTCAAAAGTTTACATGCAGTAAGCTTCCAAAATATTACTCTCAGCAAGAATCTTTTTCACTGTATTTTTCAAAGAATCCAAAATTAGAACACAAAGATGAATAGATAAGACTTGTTTCCACTCTTTCTCTGTGATTCAAAAAGCACACTCTAACGCGTTTTGTATAGCTGTATATATTTTAATTGATAGTACCTTCCAAAACTGCCTTAATATGGGAATGCAGAGATTATTCACCTTTCTCTACAAATTCTTTTTCTGACTGACCCCAAAATAGCTTCTGCATATTAAATGAGCTGTTAAACTATCTTCGTATTGAAAACTTACTAATGATTCTATTCTCTTAGCTCACGTGAAGGGAGACATCCTTTACAGTAACAGTGATGAACAATTCCGAGGGGGAAGAAGAAAACCAACCTTGACTTAACATACATGTTCTTGCACTGATCAATTGACTAAAGATTCATTTTTAAACTGTATGATCCCTTAGATGGGCATTCCCAAATTGATTTAAACAACACTGATAGAGGATTAGTCTGCAGGAAGGAGTTCACAAAAAAATTCAACTAAATGTCTCAGTGCTAACCAAGTGTAAATATTCTACTTGGGCATTCATCCCACTCAAGCAGAATTGCTGTACAACTTTTTGGAGGATGAAAAGCTTTTCAATGTCCCCTTCTAATTTCATTTCTGATTCAGTGCATACATGAGCATACTTCCAGATGCCTCCCTGCTCTCTTCTCTCCTTTCCCTTACCTCTTTTTAGTCTCAACAATAATTAAGTTTAAAGAAGCTACATGCAGATTAGCAGCCAGGTAGAGGAGACAGACAACCGATTACCCCACTAAATACTGCAACAGGTAAACTCAGCTTGCTATGAATGGTAGCAACATCTCACTAGATGAATTGCTACATGGCACATGTGAGAACCATAATGGCATAGTGTAGAGAATCCAGGAGACAAGGGACTAAACCTGTACCAAATGAAGCTCCACTATTTCTACTGCTCACAAATCTTGTTGTTTTACTTAAAATCTTAAAACCTACACCCGTGTGCGCCAGATAACTGCACACATATCACCCTGCCCCATTAGGGTAGTCTGACTAAGCATACACTCACCTTTTGTCTCACTGTTCTGTATGGCAAAATTAATTTTTTAACATCTTATCTACACAGATCACTATTACAATTTTCTAAGTTTCCTGGGAATGCATCCCTCCAAACCTAATAGACTGCAATTTTTTCCATCTTACATGGATATTTTTTCTTACTACAATTCCAATGATTCTCAGTTTTTTCTATTAAATTACCTTTTTAGTACTATTTCATCTTTTTTATTTAGTATTGAAGCATTTTATTAATATACTGTTTATTCATATGCAGTTACTTACCTTCTGATAACAGCAATAACATTTTGGTATCACTGGCATAAAGCTTTCTACACCATTTTTCTAGAAGGGGAAAATTTATCCAGTTATAGTAACAAAATTTACAAACAAATAAGCCAAGTAAAAATAATTCTGCATACTTCAATACTGCCTCACATGATTCAGAGAGATAATATATGTCTCCAAGTTGCTTTAACAAGTATAGTCTCCTAAATATGATACTATCACTGCCTGAAGGCCTGTAAACTGGGCTGCAGATCGATAACACATCTTTTCAAGAAGGAACTGGCAACATATGGTAAACAAAAAAAAGAAGTTTCGGCCATACAGTAAAACTGATGCTGCAAGAACGTAATCATAAAATGCCAGTCTTGTTTATTACAAACTGAGTTGCACAGCTTCTCATGGAACATTTGCTATTGCAACCAGAAGAATCCCTCTGGTAATTTTGCTCCCATTTCTTTTGTTTTAGGAGAGCCCATAAAGCATGCATCCCTAAAGTTTCATATTATTAGCAACACAGTCCTTTATTTCTAACAAACAAGCTGCACAAAACCTGGTCACTGGTCTTTATTCCAAACACACTGCCCGCTCTAAATAAGTCTTTTTCATTACCCAGTATCCATCTATTCATTTCCACATCTTGAAATATGGTCTCAAACAACAGTTTCTGATTTTAAATTAAAAAAAATAAAACTGCAAAAGGAGCAAGTTGCCATTTTAAAATTAATATTTAATGTAAGATAAACAGCTCTTCTCTTTAGTAGTTCTTGTGTAGTCATGTTTAATGACACAGAACAAAGCCTAGAAATTACTACCATATTAATAGCATTTTATATACACTGTCAAAATACATGATATGCATAAACCAAAATGGATATGCAAAGAACTACATTCTACCTAGAAAGTAAGTGTTCCATTTGTAAACAGAAACACAGTGTAAAGAATATCAAATTAACACTATATCTTAGTTTAGGTATTTCTCACCCAGACTCTCAGACAGCAAGATCAGCCAGACAGACTTCACGTACTCTACTCCTTGCTCTGTCATTTATTATCCTTTTTTTTTTTTTTTTTTTTTNTTTTTTTAAATCAGTTAAACAGTTACAGTGCTTTTCTTTCATGGAGAACACAGTTGGGCTCTGTGAACTTTGTAAGGAAGGTATCATAGAAGGTCTAAGCATCATCAGAGATATATTAAATTTAATCGAGCTCTATAACAAATTAACAAGAGCCTGACTTTGAGAAGTAAAATGTACTTGTAAGGAGTTTTTTACCACTGAAGTCAGTGGCATGCAGGGAGCATCTCATTCCTTTCAGAAATGGAAACCAAATGCTTTTTATTGCTTGGACCAGTAGCTGGAACTCTGAGACTTGGTCTTTTTAATGCTAGGAGGAGTTATGTTGTTGCTTAGCTACATAATTTGGTGAGGAGGGTAAAAAAAGCAGCATACAATTTTTCAGTGGAAAAGGTGACTTGTATGAGTCAATATAACATCTTGTAAGCTACTGTCCAAATGTTAAGAGATTACCTTGATAACTAATATCAACAGGTACCTAAGACACTCACAAACAGTTAAGAATTTAAAGGAGGGACAAAATAAAAAATCTCCATCAGTGGAAAAATAGCCTATGAGACAAATCTCCAACAACTCTGAAGTTATACAACTCCACTGCTGACAAAAGTAGCTTTTTTTTCTTCAAGAAAAGTGTGCCAAAATGCACCGGACCTGAATGACTGCTCATTGTAATTGTGATGAATTACGAAGGTTATAGAAAAAGAGGGGAGAGAAAGAACACTATTCTGTTTAAAGCCATGGACAAGCTTTCTACTCACAGCTCAGGATTCCACTATAAATTTGTATACACCTAGCTCCTTCATACTTTATGTCCTGCCTAAAAAATAGAAGGGTTTTTCCATGTGTCACAACTACTGTGAACAATATATTAAATAAGAACTTGTGAGATGCTCAGTTACTATTTTCATCTAGCTTACGTAGATAAAAAGAGACAATATCTGTATGTATGTCAAAATGGTAACCTGCGTGCAATTTGAACTACATTTCAAGAGCTAATCTAATCACTTAACAACAGTAAAATGAGAGTTAAGTAAGAGTTATTACTTATAAAAAGTCATGAGTCTAGGTGAAATGGGATAGAATTAATGATTTTATCTAGGACACACACTATAAATGCTAAACAATGAAAACAATAATTTGCAATGAGCATGTTTATTCTTTATTAACCAACACATTGTCCTCAGGGTTCTTGCAAATGAGTAGCTGATTATTTACATACCATCAGTCAGTCATCAGTTTTAGTCAAGACATCAGTCACGTTTGTCTAACGTTTTTCAAGAACAGAAAAGATGTTACAGTAAAATGCAGAATATCTGATATCTCCAAATATACAGACATGTTTAGATATATTAAAAAGGTACATACTAACTCCAATAAGAAAATCATTAAAATGACAAAGAATGGCAAGAGTTGGAGCAGCATTCTTAGCTTAACTCTATTTCACTATTTTCCTTCCACAGAAATACTTCCTATCCTATTATCTGGGTATTCTTAAATATTGTATGTGCACTCCAGATAGTTCATTATGTAACTGAAAACCAGCATTTAACTCAAAGACATCTTTTTGCCCAAATTTTGATGTACTGGCAACCTGTTAAGACCTAAAGAGTGCACCTAATTGCACCCAAAGAAGCCAAATTAATGCTCCTCCCCACTGCCCCATCTCTCCCATGGACGTGCTGTTTGCAATGATTACAGGTCCCAGCACAGAAAAGACATACAAGTTCTAGCATGAACATTTAAATCATTAAAACAGAAATAGAGAGTCAACAGGTCTAAGTTTTATTTATCTTTCACTGTCTCACTGAGATGCTGCTGGACAAGGCAGTCTTTTCTTTAACCTTCTCCATCTAAAGTTTCCTTCTAAAACAGAAAATGCTGAAATACACCTTATGCAAACAAGCAAGTACTTTCCTAAATATAAGTTACTACAGAAATGCAAATCTTGATAAAAACACAACATATTATTCCTTAGCAATTAGGGGAGAAAATGCTGTGCATTCTTTTGGTAACATGAAAGCAAAACGATAGAACATCTTAAATGTTTGGGTTTTGGGGTTTTTTTTTTACTTTGTTTCATGATATTATGATCAGTGACATTGTCACTATCAATTAGACAAACATAAATGAGATGGATCATCCAACCTCAGAATATTTACTGCTGAGAGTAACTAATTCAACAGTAAAGCTTTTTTTTTTTTTTTCATATTATTGGCTTAAACCTTTAGACTTATGAAAGCAAATAAGAGTGAGCAGTGTAATACTGCTACACAGCTATTTTTCAGATACATATTAAAACAAGAAAAAACCCCACCTTTTTAGACTGACAGCCAGAGTTCCGTGTATTTAACAGAAAACATTACCAGGGCAAATCACAGAATCCAAAACAAGAATGACTAAGAATCACATGAAATCACCATACAGCCATACGTTTGTGTAAACACTATACTTTCTTAAGAAGCCAGACATAATCTAGTAATCTAAAAACCAGAACAAAAAAAAAACCCAAACCACTAAACCAACCCAATCACTCTAACAGTAAATAACTGGCACTTTTGTATACAAAATTTACTTTAAAATCTCAAAATATGAGCTGCTGCAGGACTTAAGCCCTGATCTGAAGCCTAAGGAAGAAACCTAATAACAGAAAGCAGCTGTGGGCTCAGCACTGAAATATCTTTCTTCTACCACCATACTTTATGCACTTTTATATTTTCTAATGCAGAATTGCTGGTTAATGAATTTTACAGATTATTGCTATGCTCGTACTCTATGCTTAACAACTGCTCAAACATTTTTCCTTTCAAGAAGAAACAGCAATGGGGACCTAAAGAAAAAGTTCTTAAAAAAAATATAACCAAGATTCTTGCTTGTTCTGTAGACCATGACAGATAAAACAAGCATCAACATTATGTAATAAACTGCAATTATTTTTATGGCTATTGAATTCCATTCTTCCTATGCAATACATGGAATGCAAATGTAAAGCAATAGTACAAATTACAAGCCCTAACAAGGCAGTAAATCTGAACCAAGTCACGCAACACAACGTGTCTATAAACTTTCCCACCAGATGCAAAAACGGCTTTTAAATTTCAGAAGCTATTCTTTTTAACTTGTTTTGCTTCTATTTTTTTTCAGAAAATTAATTTAAAAATCCTGTTTCTACTCACCTCAAAATAACAAACTAGTAGGTCTATCAAATTAGAAAAAAATCACAGAAATTGAGATGAATACTGTAAGATTCAATTTATCAGTAGATATGGCAGTCCCTTCCTTTACTATTGCATTATAAAAATAAAATGTTTAAATATAAGATAACTGTCATCAGAAATTCAGTTGATTGGAGATTATGATTCATATTAAGATCACAACCTATAAAAATCATCAGCTGTGCAGAATGAGCTGTTCCAGTTGACAGATCTTATTAACAAAATCCTTCAATAAATTACAGAAAAAGCTGATTTAAAAAATTGCTTTTGGCTTTCAGCATATGGAGCTTAAGGTGCTCCCGACACTAACATGTTTTATGTGGTTTTAGTGGCGGGTTACTACAAACAAATCATGTTGTTGTGGAGAAGCTGAACTAATAAAATTTAGTGAGAAAGAAGGGAACTGATCAGTTTACAAAATTCAAATTTAACACGTTTGGGCCTGTGCAAGCCTCATAAAGTTCATCAGGGCCAAGTGCAAGGTCCTGCACCTGGGTTGGGGCAACCACATGCACAGATACAAGTTGGGAGAACAATGGATTAAGAGAAGCCCTGAGGAGAAGGACTTGGAGGTGCTGGTTGATGAAAAGCTCAACATGAACCGGCAGTGTGCGCCTGCAGCCCAGAAAGTCAGCTGTGTCCTGGGCTGCATCAAAAGCAGCGTGACCAGCAGGTCCAGGGAGGTGATTCTCCCCCTCTACTCTGTTCTGTGAGACCACAACTGGAGTATTGCATCCAGCTCTGGGGTCCTCAGCATAAAAAAGACACGGACCTGTTGAAGCAAGTTCAGAGGAGGGCCATGAAGATGGTCAGAGGTCTGGAGCTCCTCCTGTACGAGGACAGGCTGAGTGAGTTGGGGTTGTTCAGTCTGGAGAAGAGAAGGCTCCAAGTAGACCTTAGAGCAGCCTTCCAATGCTTAAAGGAGGCTACAGGAGAGATGGGGAGGGACTCTTTATCAGGGAGCGCAGCAATAGGACAAGGGGTAATGGCTTTAAACTGAAAGAGGGTAGATTTAGATTAGATATAGGGAAGAAATTTTTCACTGTGAGGGTGGTGAGGCACTGGAACAGGTTGCCCAGGGAAGCTGTGGATGCCCCATCCCTGGAGGGGTTCAAGGCCAGGCTGGATGAGGCTTTGAGCAACCTGGGCTAGTGGAGGGTGTCCCTGCCCATGGCATGGGGGTTGGAACTAGGTGATCTTTAAGGTCCTTTCAACCCAAACCATTCTATGGTTCTATAACTCTATGTGTTGATTATGAAGTATACTTTTGTAGGACTTTGCTTGCCTTGGTTTGTAGGCAGAAGATACTAGAATAAAATAATGAAAGGATGATTAATTAAATCATAGTTTCTCTAAGCATTTCTGAACTTCACTGAACTGTTGCAGTAACCCTCTACTCTTAACTCTCCAAGGCCAGAATCAGTAGATTCTGTGGCAAAGCAAGAAGCCTGACCTATTCTGCAAAACTCTGTAAGGTTAATAATTAGACCACAGCAGTAACATTAGGTAAGAAGCACAATGCTTCCATACTGTGGGATAATTATGATCTTAAACTTTTACCTACAGTGACAACTGAAATATTCTACTAAATTTAAAAAAAACAAAACAAAACAAAAACTCCAGACCTTTACAGCTGTCAGATCTTAGGTTTTTTAAGCTATCATGAAAACCTAGACATTTGAAAATATTTTACCATCAAAAAGTCACTATTTTTCTGACTCCACAACTTGCTAAACTGCCACAAACATCTCACAACATGAACACCTCTTTTATTTATTTTTTTGGCCTCTGCTTGGAGTTTGCCTGCTTCTGGCAACAGGCTGCTACTCTGACACTGGCCAGTATACTGAGGAAAAGGAGCACTTCCTCAGTGGTATTTAACACTTTTTGATTTAAAAAGTGGATAGCAAAAGTAAAACGAAGATTTCTGGGCACAGGCTAAAATGAAAGATTCTTAGAGATAAGCATTGATGACATTTCTTCTTGATAAATGTCTTTCGCACACAGGGGTTACATTTATTTTCACAGCCTCTAGATCATACAATTTACTGGCTTCAGCTACTACAAACTATTCCGTTTCCAACATTGCCAGTACTAACTTGCAGACCCACTTCTAATCTAAAATCTCAGTAGCTCATTATAATTACATGTTATAGAAGTTTGCCTTTAAACTATTAACAGAAGAAACGTAGACAATCTTTGAGGACTGAATATTCTGTTTAAGTAATTTTACGCTGGTACAATAAGCAATCTAGTGAATATCATACCGACACCTGCTTTTCAAATTTAAACTATTTGCTCCAAATGCTTACATGCATCTCAAGATAAGGAATACATTATGGAATACAATTCAGGAAGTTAAATTTATGCCTCTGTCACAAAGTTTCAAGTAGCATAAGATCAATAGCAATCTATGTACTAGCTTAAAAGATGTCTGTGGAAAGCATGGTCAAAGTATTGTGACTTATGAGAACTACATATTATTTCAGCATTACCTACAAGTCATATAAGCTGCCAGTTTTCCTATTTGTAAAAGAGGTAAAATGACACTTGGCACCATAGACATGACAAGCTTCGTATGATGTTCAGGTCCACCCCTCTACTGAATACAAAAGACATACATACATCATAGGAAGACAGTCAAACAGTATACACTGCACAATGCTCTACGTATGCCCTTTTGAGAGGTAGCTTCCCAGTATAGTGTAAAACAGACTAATGTAAAAAGATCAAGTCAGATCTGGACTTTAATTCTTGCCACTGACTTTGTGACCTTAAGACACTACACATCAGGTTTCAGTTACCCAGCTACCAACAAAATCAAATGAAATTTAAAAGCAAAATAAAATACACTTTTTGAGAATATTTACTTCAAATTTTTGAGTTCAACAGCACAAGTACTACTTTTTATACAAGCATACTTGTGTTTTAGTTTTTGCAGCAATTTAACATAAACCTTAAATGCTGTCAAATAAATCAAACTGCTAAATCACAATAGCAAAGAAACTGACCTGGAAAAGATCTCATTTGACCCCTGCATATTATACTTAACTTTTGTTTGTTCTGTACTAGAATTGATTACTCAAACATACACAAGCATTGCAGTCTTTTTCACAGCACTGGAATTTGGTCTACGTTGTAAACAGAAGTTGCACTTAAGTCTTTTAACAGGCTTCCAAATGATGAAATCACAGTATGGAAAAACACAAATATGTTCTTATCTTTCAATTTGAACTTGAGGATAAACCTTTTCCGTTGACAGTCTTACACACAAGTGTTTGGCCCCTGGCAATGTGTCTAGACAATGTCTGTTATTTGTTTCAGTTCTGAAAGATATGCACTAAATGCAATGGTCATCACAAAAAAGCGTTTCAGAAAAAAAAAACAGGTTTAAAATTCTTTTAAATCTTCTCCAAAAAGAAATTAGGTCTGCTTTGCATATTTCCTTTACACTTGAATAGCAAGAAGTTATTGGAAGGCTGCTGGTCAGAGCATCACATCTAAAATTGGTACAGATATTAGCTATTCATCCGGGCAGAACAAGCAGGTACACAGGAATAGGAAATAAATATTTTAAAAGTTACATACAAGAACGTGGTGGTAATCAGGGCACATATTACTTACCTAAACCTCAGAACAACATGGAAATAAAAGAAAAATATCTAGATGACTTGTTTTCAACAGCAACACTGGCAACATATTCGAAAGTTCACTCATACTGTACAATCATACTACAGTCACATAATCCAGTACAATTCATAAGTTACTGAGCTGGAGATATTTAATTAATTAACGTTATGATAACACATGTCCCTGTAGATAACCAAAACTAGAAAGAAACACAATTTGGATGAGGTATTTTAGATGCTAAATCTATTACCTTCATTATTACTGTGGCGTACACAGAATCTGTAAAGAGGCACAAACGTGAACTAGAGACTGACTCTCAAAACCAGTATGTACAGTGCATACCTCCATTTATAAAATACTGTGGTGCAAATTAAGAATGTTGCAATCAACAGAAAAGAACACAAGCCAAAATGAATGTTCTGATTAAAAATCCAACGGTAAAGAAAACTGAAAGTATAATACTAAATCGATAGACCTAAGGATTTTCCTAAGCCAAAGTTAGGTTCTTGTCAAGTAAGAACACCTTAATGAAAGGCTTATCAGCAACAAACCTTGCAGTAGTTTGAGCCATCAGCTTGATTCTGCAGTTGTTTCAACACTTAAGATTTTCATTTATGTCAAATGGATTTGCATAAGAAAGCAATGTAAAAGTGGATACAAAGGTCCACAATCAATTCAAACCCTTTGTACTAAAGCTTAACTTTGCAAATGAAAAAATGATGAAGGGGTGTCTTTTCCCAAATGTGCATTTTCAGTGTACCAGAATCCAGCATTTCCTTTTGAACAGTTGGAAAATAAAGAACAATACTTTTTCTTTCAAATGTGAAGCTACTGCACACTTCAAGGCTGGCTACAGACTAGAACATAATTCAAACATATTTAATTCTGCAGTTAAAAATTAAGCTGTTAATACAGTAATAGCCTTCAATTACAGATGGCTCTTGCACCTTTCAGGGTAATATATTAACAATTATTTCCACTGCATCAATAGGTGCTTTATCATGTACCATAATTCAGCAGGTAGCATTGAAGCCAACACAACTAGCATACAAGATGAAAAATAAGAGGTTTCATTGCTACAAATCAAAGATCTATTTATGTCAAAAGTCTCACCCCTCCCCCCCCCCAAAAAAAAAAGAAAAAAAGAAAGGCATGGACAGCTTAATTTTTTTTTTTTTAAATAGCTTTATGAATTTGGAGTAGTCACAGCATATTTCAACCACAACAGAGTAGTTCCAATTCTACCTGCCTTTATATTGCTGTCGTACGAGATGACATTCATATAGCTGATAACGTCAGAATACAAGGAGCTAAAGGCAGCATGGGTAAGAGATCCACGGCTGCTACAGAGCACCCTCTGTCATAATCCATGCAGGAGCCTGAGTCAAACCATTCTTCTGCTGTCAACAAGCACTACTGGAATAAGCAATTTCTTCTGTGGCTATTCATCCAGACTACAGAACACCTTCCTACCAAAGATAGTTAACCTGTCACTTTGTATACTAAAAAGTCTGCCTAAGAAAGCTAAGGCTTTCATTAGTACACTGCCCATCAATAAGGATCTGCTGTTGTAAAAATCCAGACTATTACATACAAAAATACATTAATTTTAAAATCCCAAAGCTAAGACATTAAGATTTTAGAAATATCAAAGTGAAGGTAGACTGGGAAACTTTGACTCTGCTACCTTCTGTGTGTGTGTCTTCACATCACACAATCTATATGTGCACGCAAAATAAATGCATGTTTTCCTTCAGATTAATGAATCATTCAGTACTCAGGGTGAACAATGCACCAGGAAGGAGTTGTGGAGCACTGATGATTTATCCACAGTATACCAACCTTGTTTAGAGAAGGTGGAAGATGTTTAGTGAACATGATAATGAATTAGAGTAAGGATGAGTATGCTGTTGTGCATTAAAACATCACTCTCAAGAAACAAAAGTAGAACCTGTTTCTATCCCAGGGTTCCTACATGATGACAGTTACTTACATAAGTCAAACCTCTGTTTAGCCTCTGAGTAAACTGCATGCTTTGGAGGTTGGAAGGTGGTGCATAAGACAGCCCTGTGACTGAAGTTATTGAACATACTGGGTATGCACTTGTCCTGAAATTCTTGACCAATTTAAAATTGTTCCTGGAAAACACGGCACTTGGGAGTCCTGGCAGAAGCCGACAGCATAGTTCACATTGGACGCTCTCGGACTCTTTCTTTCCACAGGGTCTTTCAGAAGCAAATCACAGCTATCCTGAAGTTCACATGAACTGTTGTTGCATCCTGCTTCTCAATTCTATCCTTCCTGAAAAGGCCTTGGCCAACCCTCTTACATCTGACTGGAAACATTTTCACCAAGTGAGAAGGCCCTGATGACAGACAGCAGCTGGAAGAAGGGCTGCTACCATGAACACAGGAACAAACTGGAAATATGTGGATGCTTCTGAGAGAGTTAGAAGTTGCTCAATACTCACCAGCAAACACTATAGAAGGTAAAGAGATCATAGGATATCGACCTCAGACTACAACCAAAAATTTCAGCTAGATTATTTGGGAGGAGTGGCTGACACGCNTTTCATGATTCTTAGCTTGAGACATCTTATTTGGAGAAACACTGAAGATTCACACTTGCAGTGGTGATCTAACAATAGTTGAAGACAGTTCTAACAATAAGATGAAGAGGAGGTAATGAGATCTACACTGACTTTTTCATTTCAACACACTGGTTGATAAACATTAAGTAGCTGTTGTTCTTTCCAAGTATTTAAAAGTAAAAAGCTGAGTAAGGAGGCAAACATGCAATTTAAAAGAAAAAACATCAGTAAAAATGAGCTAATTCAAACCTTGTCTGCAGTAGAAGTTCTGCCACTTCATTCTGACAGTAGTGATAGAAAGAGAGAACTCAGCTCTCTCACTGCATTCTCTGAATATAGAGACCTTATGATGGGCTTCCACAGTAACTGCTTGAAAAAGTGGTTGTCCTCTTGCTGTGAAAACGACTCATTTAAAATTATTCCATGTTGCAGTTTGTCACAAGTTTTTTCATGTTTTTTTTTTATCTCTTAGCAAAGAAATACTTTTTTTTCCAACTCACATCAATGCACTATACTCTATAGTCTTACTTTCTAAAGTATCTGGTCAAATTAGTGTCAATTGTAAACAGTGAAGCAAAGTAACCACTGAAACCTTTAGTTCATGTCATCAGTATTTGCTTTCATTCTCTGGCGGGTTGGCCCTTGGCTGGGGGCCAAACCACACACACCCGCTCACACAGTCCCCGCCCCCACCCAATGATAGGGGAGAGAATTAAAGAGGTAAATGGCAAAGACGACTCGTGGGTTGAGATAAGGACAATTTAATAACTAAACTACAATAATATTGTAAATAATACTATATACAAATATGCAATGTGATACACAGTGATTCTGCCCCTCCCCACCTGATGATCAAAGGCCCAGCCCACTCCC
>VZTO01012002.1:14512-74085 GCA_013400615.1 Syrrhaptes paradoxus
TGGAAGGGACCTTAAAGATCATCGAGTTCCAACCCCCCTGCCATGGGCAGGGACACCTCCCACCAGCCCAGGTTGCCCAAAGCCTCATCCAGCCTGGCCTTGAACCCCTCCAGGGATGGGGCATCCACAGCTTCTCTGGGCACCCTGGGCCACTGCCTCACCCCCCGCACAGGGAAACATTTCTTCCCAATATCTCATCTCTTTCAGCTTCAAACTATTTATTTATTTAGTTGTGTAATCTTTTAAGGCCGTGTAAGGAAAATTTTATTGAAAAATAAGCACAACTTAGGCTTTTTCATCTGATCGTGGTAATGGGGACATTGTGCTGAAACATCCCTTAAGTCAGTGCAGATTTGATTTCTCTTAGATTTTCTCACTGTACATAAAGAGCTTAATATTTCCAACTTAGAGATTGCCAGGGAAGAATATGGACAAGACTATTTAAAATAGGATTTTTTTTTACCCCTGAGGGAGAAAAGCATTGGCATGTGTTGTCTCTCCTGCAGGGAATTCTCTTCTTCTGCTGCTGGATTTTCTCAGTGTCAGTATTACTTTTGAGGATTACTAGATATTAAAATTTCCCTACCTGTATCTATTAAAGGGCCATTTGATTTTTATTTTATTTTATTGTAAAGATAATTTAAGAAAATAAGCACCTTCTGAGCATATGTGTGCATCTGTTCCTTCAGAACTGTATTTTACAGGATTTAGACATAAGTTTACATTTGGAATTCCATGATGGGTTTTCTTAATATAAAATTCAATTTCTGAATAATAATGCATTGTTTCCAGAGAAGAACTGGCTGCTTGGTTTTTTTTTCCTTCCCCTTCCCCTTTCCTTCCCCTTCCCCTTTCCTTCCCCTTCCCCTTCCCTTTTTTCCATGGAGGTGAATTCCCAGTCCTTCAGCATGGTAACTGCATCTGGCTTCCCTTGGACGGTCTTGCAGATGTCCTGGATCCCATGATTTTCCTTTGGGAATACGAAATTCCCACTTGCCTCAGTGTACCTGCTTTGAAAAGAAAAAAAATCAATCCAGCACCTCTGCTTTTGGGCAGGAGAGAAATTAATTGTATTAAACCGCTTACAAAGCGCGTGAAATGCACTTCTCTAGGACGACGTGTAGTAATTCCCTTGGTCGCTGTGGGACGGCTTCATTTCGGAGCTTCGCATTGAGGAAGGATGTGAAACCTTGACACTATTTCAGTGAATAAATAGCTAATAATTGCAAAGGGCGATAGCAAACCCCCTGTGTTGCCCTTGCAGTATTTGCTCTATAAACGTAGGTTTGCAATTACTCCTACGGTTAAAATTAAAATTGATTTTTTTTTTTTTAGAGAATTCGGCGTGTTTTTGCTGTGTATTCCTTGGAGTCGTATGCAGCAGTAGATGACAGTGGGCTCCGAATCCAGCTAAAGATTCAAAATCAGCTTAAGATTAAAATTTAATCATATTGTTAGCTATCGCTAAATAGTTCACAGACCTTATTAAAAACACCGACGGTACAAATATTGCGTAGAAATAATTAAAAATTTTATTAGCGTGGTAATTAAGAGCATGCTGCCTGCAAACGTTAACCTCACTAAGCGCGATGAAAATTATGAAAAATAAGCAGATGACCGGCCGTGTACTTATTTTTCCTAATATTAACTAGATTTTCCTAACCAGCAGGGGCTTGAACACTTTTTAGCAGGTGGGGATCTGAAGAGAAATGTAGCAGAGATGTCTGCGTGTGTAATGCAACAGAGGCTTAAAGGAACAATATGATAGGAAAGAAGGAAAGGGGTTTTTGTTAGCAAGATAATTTGAAGATGAGCATGAATCATTGTTTTGTGCAGGGAAAGAAGAACCTTTGGGGCTCAGCATAAGCTGTCATGACAATATTTATCAAGTTTCTGTCTTTTTTTTTTTAAATGAAACTCGATGAACTCCCTCACGTTCATGTTTCATTGGTGTTTCCTAAGCTTGTTTATTTTTCTGTATTTATTTTTTGTCTCCAGCACCCATGCCGGGTGTTTAACAAGCTTTCATATTTTCATTTTCCCACTTTCACGTGGAGGCAGAGCGTTGAACCACCAGACGTGAAACCTTCACGTGTCCTTCCTGATTCTCACCGTGCTAATTAAGAAGATATTATTCTGTAATTAGCTCTCTCTTCAGTGACTCATCATTTTTCCTGGCTCATGGAGACAGTCGTAGCATCCCCCCAGAGAGAGCGATGCTCCCAGGAGAACGTTGGGCTCCGTCGGCAGGAGCCGGGAATGTTGGAGGGGGAAGAGCGAGCTCAGGGACAAGGAGCCAGAGGAAGTAGTTTTTTCACCTATAAGGTTGCCATGAAAATTTCCTCTTCGTCTTTTGGCTGTTGCAGTTGTGTGTATGAAATAACTCATCAAACAGGTTGAGAAACGCAACGATGTGATCCAAGCTGTGGGCTGGGTGTAGAAACTCCTTTGTCAGAAGGACACGAAGGATGTGTTGGGTGGTGGGTTACCTGGAAAGGGCTGGATTCCCAGAGGTGGGGCTGATGCGTTCACGTGATGGACGTTACAGATTATTTTAGTGACTATCCATAAAAAGACACCGTGAGCAAAACCAAGTTCATCTTCAGCTCTCCTGAGCGTTTATGAACTATCCGTAGAACCTTACATGAAGTGATGGACCGAGTGACACCTTGAGCAGCCAATTTAAAAAAAAAATTGTAATTCTGACTAGCAAAATAACATCGCTTGGATTGATGACATCATTAGGGGAAATAGGATGACATAATTGGGGAAATAGAAAGGAATATGGGCTATGACATATTTCTTGCCGGCATAAGCCCTTTTAGAGCGTCTGTTGCGTAGCGTGCGTGTTCTGTGGTGTTTTGACAATCGATGTTTGGAGATGCTTGAGATGACCCTGTCTCAGGGACATCTCATAGTAGTGAACGATATCTTTGTACAGCCAGAGCTTCTGTTGTTGTCGGAGTTCGTTATAAAGTTCTTCTGATGTTGTGGAGCAGCAGCTCGGGTGGCCTTTCCTTTCACATTCCTGCCGTTTGCTTGTGCCTAAGAGCTCTCATCAGGTACCTTTGGGTAATAACGGTCTCGCATGGACCAATATGTGGGAGTTTAGATCTAAATTCCGTCACGAAGGAGAAGAGCAAATGTGAGGTGTGCTTATGGGGTTGGAGGCTGGGGGTTAGGCTGTGAAGAAGAAGGCTCGTAACACAGATCTCCATCACTTGGACTGATGTAGAAATAAATAGTTGAAAATAACGCAGATCTTAAAGGTGACAATAAAAACGCTCTGCTGTGCTTGGAGAGAAAATTCCCGAGTGCTCTGTCGGGTTGTGCTTGGTGTAGAGTAACCTTGAAAATGGCACAGAAAGGGGAATTTCCAATTTTATCAAACTGTATGTAGAATCATTTATTTTCTGAGTAGTTCTGTTGATTTTTCCAACAATTTATTCTTCATTAAAGCCCAGAAAAGGTGTCGACATTGTTACCTTAATCAGTCAACATTTTTTTTTAGCAGATAGAGGAGGATGGAGAAGCAGAAAAGTCGTTCATGGGATCAGAACATCTAGTAAACATAGAAGTGGGTTTGAGTTGTTAATATGATACTTTCACATGCCAGAAGGGAAGATTAAACTTTTTTTTTGCACTTTTTATTTTTTGCATGTTTTGAGAGAGGTCTGTTTGGTACTGCTGTTCTGTTTGTATGAAAGTTACTGGGTTGTGTTTTGTTTTTTTTTAAGCATCACAGTATTTGAAAATACCACTCAATGAAATTAAAACTGGGGGTTTATCTGTGATGCTCAATATAATGATTTTTAAGAGATTTCTTCCTTGAGCAGAGTATCGACTTCCCAAATGCAAATCCTGATATTGTGTGATATTTTTAGGAGCGGTGTTTATTACCTTCCAAAGCCTTTAATGCCTGAGCAATTTCTATGTGAAGGATATGTTGCAAAATCTTCAGTGAAGAGGGTGATAAAAGCATGAAATTGGAAATAGAAACTTTTCAAGGTGGTTTTTTTTTTTGATTTCTCGAGAGAATTTTGCAAATTCATTAATGAACTTAAATGATAGAATTCTATCCACTGTACTATGTGATGCTCTCCAGCATTATTGTATTTTGATAGCAAGCATGATGTTGCCTTGTCTTAAATAATTGAGTTATTTGTATTTTTTTTTTCCAATAGGGGAGTTTTGTTGCATGCATGACTGCCATCCTAAGGCAGATGGAGGACTACCACTACGCTCATTTAATCAAGACTTTCGGAAAGATGAGGTCAGACGTTGTGGTAAGTTTAACAAGTTTTATCTGTTTGTAACAGAGTTTAGCTTGTGTTTGGATTTTTCCTGTTACTGATTGTTAAATGCATTTGTGAAATGTAAAGAAAATGTGTTTGACGTTACAGATTGAATATAAAAATAATTATTAAAGCATGATGACTTATACATTTTCTGAATTTGCAAAGGACAGAACCTTCCTGCCACACACACAGCTTGTCTCTGGAGCTGTTCAATATTTTAAAAAGCGAGCACTGAGATAGTGGATTTAAGGCAATTAGAAGAAAGCATTAGGAAATAATAGCGCTGAGCCATTACTAGAAATCTATTTTGTTTAGGGAGAGAGGAAAAAAAAAAAATCGCTTTCTTGGGAAAGAAAACTTCTGTCGTTAAATCTTCCAGATGTCCCAATTTCATTTGTTTCGGTAGCTTTTACTTACACATTCACTCACTTCAAATTTTATAAAAAACATTTTGACCTTAAAGCTGCCCGTCGCTGTTAAATAAGCAATAAGAATCCAAATTCGTCTACTCAAAGTCGTTCAGTAACCTAAGTAAGCCAACCACACAACTTAATTAGAGCGTAATAGAAGCCAGTTTATAGGGAAGGAGAGAACTCCCTAATGACCTGAAGCCGTCGTTGCCATATGGCAAGTGCCTGCTGCAAAGTACCGACCAAACTTGTTGGCTGAGATCCATCAATTAGCGGATGACCCGAAGCTGATCAGCTGTATTCCGTTACCCAGCCCGGTGCCGGGGATCCTTTAGGCAGCTTTCATTTGAATTTCCATCTGAAGGGTGGCTTTTATGTCCATTCCCTTCCTCCTTTCAAAACCCAGGGTCTTCCCTATGTGTAATTTCTTTGTGTTTGGACTTTCCAGTTTTCCTTTGTCTTTAATTTTTGTTTTTCTTTGCCTATTTTCTGCAAAATTTGAGCTTTTTCTCCAATCCCAGTTTTTGGTTGAGGTGCTAGAGCCTCTTGCTCAGTCTGTACCTGATTTGGCATTATTGGCTGATGAAGACAAAGTCCAACTGCAAAGAACTGCAGAAAGACATGAAAGTCTTCATAGAATCATAGAATGGTTGGAAGGGACCATGAAGATCATCAAATTCCAGCCCCCCGGTTACTCATCGTTAGGATCTCAGAGCACTTCCATGGACAGTCGCTTGCTTTTCCACTAATAATGGAACATTCCCAAGCTAAATGCAGCTAGTGGAGTGAAAATAACTTTTTTAACACACAGAAAAGACACGAGTGTTAAGGTTAATCAAGTCAAATATTTCTCTATATTAAAGTGGTTCGAACCATTCGGCTCTGGAAAAGGCAAACTGGTTACGGGGTTTTCTATGGAAAATGATGAAAGCAGTTTGCTCTTAAAACATAGAGAAAAAATGCAGGAAAAAACCCTGCTGGTTGGGAAATATGTGATGATTCTAATGGCAATAAAAGCGTTTATTTTAAAGTCTCACTTTTGTGGTCTAAATCTTCTGAAAGGCCATTCTGTAGGTCAGATTTTTTCTTGGTGAAAACAAGGGAGTAATTAATTGGAAATTTTCAATTGCTTGGCTATGCAGCGTACTGGGATACATGAAGAATCATTTCTTTTGCCTTGACTCTGTGTATTTGTCCCATTCTGCATGTTCTTGTGTTGTATAGCTGGAATTGCTCTGGACTGTTAAAATCATATTTTCCATCAGCACGTGTAGATTTTTTTTACTCTTATGCCACTTGGCTGTGGTTTGCATTAGCAGGAGCACTAAGCGAACTCAGTTGCTGTAATGCCTTTTGTATCTTTAATTCAAATGTACCTTTTTACTGGTTTAATACTGTCGTTGATTAAATGATAATGTGTGTTAATGAGAAAATACATAGTAACCTGGTAAAACATTAATTGAGTAATAAGTTAATGGCAGATAATGCTGCCTTATACTGACTTTAAAATATGACTGATATAAATGAAGGTGTGGAGCGTGGAGGCATAATGGCAGCGTGTTGTTAATCCTGGCATAAAAGCAAACTACAGTGCGTAAACTAATTTTTTTTTCTTTTAAACACAAATAAAACTGAGTCATCATTTAGCACAAAAAGATGAAGACACTAAATCTGTTTTTCTCTTTAAGAGAAAAACTTGCCTAACCTTTTCAGTGAGAACCAACTGGGAGGTTACTGTTCTCCTAAGTATTTCTTCAGAGATGAGATTTCATTGTTCATTTGAAATCCACCAACAGCAGTGGTGCCCTGTGAAGCCCTCAGGAGCATTCATTCCTTTACCATTACCCTGTACCCAGGTTTGCCCATGTTCCTTCTTCAGGCTTTTGCTTTGCCTTCAGTGGTGGGATGCTGCTGAACTGTACTGCGTGTGTATATTCCTTGGTTTGGGTGGGAAAAAAAAGCCCTTTTCTACTTCTTTGGTTAACTTTTCGTGCTTTTTCCATTTGTTTTTCATCTGACCATTTTTTGAGCTCACTCGTTCGATGCAGAAGTGCTTTTGCTCAAACCCAATGTCCCTCCATATGGAGGTGACACCTGCATCTCCTGTTGCAGGATTTTCAGTTTATTCACAAAGGCATAAAGAAGCAGTGGTTTACAACTGAAACTAGATTCATTCAAAAAAAGAAATGAATAGGTTTTTCTTTAAAAAAATAAAAGTACAAAGAAAAGGGAGAACTTAAGCTGTGGTTGCTTCTTCACCGTTGGAGACCCTTAAATCTTCCTTCAGCGTGTGCTCTTGCTCAACCAGAAGTTATAACTCGTGTTGGAACTGCTAGAGGAAACTTTATAGCCTGTGTTATGTAGAAATCAGTTTTAGATTATTGTAATGGTCTCATTTGGCCTCCAAAATCTTAGAAAAGATGAGATGGAATGTGATAAAACCAGGCTTGTGTCTCTCTGCAGAATATATTGTTCAGGTTCATTGAAGTCTTTCTGTTCCAAGAAGAATTTCTTACTGTCAAGCCTGCTGTCACCTGAGATGGAACATCATCCAGATCAGTGGGGTTATTTCTGGGACTAACTGATCTCTCTCCACTTTTTACTTGGTAAAATTTATATTTTGTTGAGATGCATGTGGTGGTGGTTGACAAAATATATATGCTGGTGTTTTGCCATGTGGAGTATCTCAGAAGCATTCCTCTCTAAGGGCGTTCAAGACAACGTCCTGGAGTCAGTGGGGTATGTAGGAAGACAGGATCCATTGGGTGTTAGATCACAAATTTCTGCACCTCCGTTTTCTTCTCCCCCCCTTACTATTTTGCACTCCCAGACGTTGTATTTTAATGCGAGCTGGTGCTTTGGTGAGTATGTTCATCCTCTCATGCCCAGCTTTGGCTAACCCTTGATGGGAGCGAGTGATCATATGGCTTAAGCAGAATCTTCAAAATTTCTCGAAGAACCTCTTTGAAATCCAGGTCATGAAAAATATAAAATGAAAATAAGGAGGCTTTACAGCAGCAAAGCGTGGACTGATGGCTTCCCTCTCCACTCCTACCTGCCCCGCAAAAGGCTGGATTTTGCTCATAATATTTAATATGATTAATATTTAATAATTGTTCATTCATAGAAACCATTTGCTTTTCTATAAGAAAGATAAAATGGAAAAGAGAGCAATATTACTAATAAATAAAACACAGGGAAGCATCAGAAGCTTGTTAGTTGATCAATAATTAGATCAGTTGCCGTAGAGCGTTAAGTGCCCGTGTGAAAGTAGGACTATTACCAGGGAAATAGTAGTAGGTCAAAATGTAGAGCTGAGTCAGGAAAGTCAAATCATACGTGGCACAGCCTCCAGGGTCGGCAACGAACGTGAGTCATCAACAAAGTGGATGAAAATTCATCCACCGCCGCGTGCGGCTTGGTCAGCAAAGCATGCAGAGGCTCAACAGCCAAAATCAAGTATACGGTAGAGTTCGCTGCAAGAAATCAGGAAGGCATACATCTGTATTCATAAAATATTAAGGGGAAAAAAAAAGCAACCCAATGAGTTCAAATCTACCCTGTTGGAGAGGTGATGACCCTTCCCATGGAACCACTTCCACCAATGTTTCAATTACTGAGCTGGGAGGAGGCGTTAGGAGGAAAATCGCTCGATCCCTGCCGCCGTGAAGAAGCGCGCGCTCCAATGAAGTGCTGTGCAACGCTTGGGCAGCAAAATTTGCAATCTGTTTATTAGAAATTATGTAATTCTTTCACCAAAACACATGAAAAATGGGCAGTAAAGTGTGCAGTTTGATCTCTTAAGTGAAGACACGTTTTACCAAGCAGGTGACGTGCGTGTCTGGGGTCACGCAACAGTGACATCTCAGTCCTGTTCATGTCAGAACATCCTCACTGATGTTGTGTTGTTGGGAGTGATTTGGGTGAAATAGGAGTTGTTTACTACTATTATACTTTTTTTTTTTTTTTTTGGTTAAAATGTGTCTCTTTCTTGGGTGTCTCCTTGGGTACCAGGGGCTGGGATGCCGAGCATCCCAAAGCAACCCCCGTGCCATGCACACGTGGAACTGAGCAGCCTGGAAATTCCCGACTCTGAATTTCTGAGCCAGGAAAAAGAACAGAACACGGAATCAAAAGATAAAATGTGAAATACAAAAGAAATACTTACAAGAGCAGTAACTTCATATTTTGTTTCTCACTGAAAAGGTTACATAAAACCCAGCCTTAGTTAAAAGTCCGGTGGATGTAACATTTTGGTTTTTTTTTTTTGGTAGGCATTTGACATTTTAAAGATAGACGAGATAAATACCGTTACTGAGAAGCTGTAGCAAAGGAAAAATATTCTAACCTTGGAATAAAAGTTCATTTTTATCTCTGCGTGAAGTGGATCAGGGACTTTTTGCATTACATTCTTCCCCCCCATTTCTCCACACATTTGATGTTACTCAAATTATAGCAATTAGAGATTCCCAAATTATAGAAGATCATTTACATTGTGAGGTTTCTGTTCCAAAGAATGTTTGGTTATAACTGGGTAGAAAAATAAATTGGTTTATGCTGCTGAATTAACTTTGTTCTGGGTCAGGTTTTCGCTGGCAGAAGGAATTCCTGCTGCTGCCTTTAGGCAGAATTTCTCTCCTGGTTTCGGGGTGGCCAAGCCAGGTTGGGGGAACATGGATCACCATTCGTACCTGAATCCAGCTGTGAGCTAGATAATGTCTATTTTAATAAATGGATAATCGTGATTTCAGGCAAGAGGAAATTTCAGGAGGGTATTCACAAGGGGAGGCAAAACTCATCAACTGACTCCAGGGAGTATTTTTAATGTAATTGTAGGATTAAAATTAATTTTTTTTAATTTTTTTTTCCCTTTCCACAACTTTCCAACATATGCCAGGCACAGGTCATGACGTGTGTCCTGCTATACACGCTGCACAAGAAGGGACTATGAGACTTTGTCTATGGTATAGAAAATAAATCTTTATTTTTTTCAGCAGAAGCTGCCTTTAGATAACAGCAAACCAGTGTTTGTTCCCAACTAATACCATGGGTTGTTTACAATGTAGGATTAGTATTGTTATCATTTCTGAAAAGTTTACATAGAATTATTGTAGGGTTTATGCACATCATATAAAAATCTGCTTTAGTAGGATTTATGTATGCTGTGTATGAATAATGGATTTTTTTATGAAGCGGAATAGCAAGACACCTTTTGAATCTCATCATTAATAACCGACACTATCACTTGTTTTGTGGTTTTTTATTTTTATTGGATCTAGAAGAGTGATTTTTTTTTTTCCCAAATATTTGATTTTCTTTTAGGATTTTCTGATGGAAACATTCATCATGTTCAAGAATCTCATTGGGAAGAACGTCTATCCCTTCGACTGGGTTATAATGAACATGATGCAGAATAAGTAAGTAGAGAGGAAAAAGCACTGAAGCTTTCCGAGATGGCTGTTCAGGTTTGATCTGAAACAACAGTGTTGCTTGGAAACAGTAAAACACAATGCAGCAGCTAGGGTTTGGGGTTTTTTTGTTGTTTTTTTTTTTCCTTCTATGATGCAAAGAATTATTTAAAAATTGGCTTTGGAGATTGCAGGGCAGTGCTTTAGTGGCTTGTTTGGGGGCTTTTGGAGTCCACCACAAATTATAGGTTGGCGTCGGTCAAAGAACCAGAATTTTGGAACAGACTGCAGATGCAGTAGGGATCCATACGTATTTTATAATAATGAAATGTATTCCTTTGGGGATAAATGATACATTTTGCATATGACCTCAAAACCCAGTGGTTATCCTGTGCTGACATGAAGTTTTATGCTCAGTGGGATTAACAAGAAGGAATTTAAAGGACATTTAAAACCCAGATTCCATCAGCCCCATAATGAAGAGACAGACCGCCGGTGTTCCTAATTCCCTTTTTTTTTCTTCGATCATTGCAGCTTTATCATTATTTAGCATGCCTTTGTGCAGTATTTTATGTTTGTGACATTTATTAAGTGTGTCAAATGCTTTTATGTGTACTGCGATGAAACTATAAGGGAAAAACATCATATTTACTAGTTGCCTGGAGAAATCTTTTCCGTGCTGACTGGTAGTTACCGCGGCTATAAAGTTGTCAGTGTTCACTTCTATAAAATCCTGAACCACGCTTCCTACTCGTTATAAAAATGCAACATAACTTTAATCTTGGTTTCTGAAGTCTCTTTAGCTGCCTAATAAAATCCCTTCTTAATAAATATGAGTTAGGAGATTCGAGCGTCTTTTGAGTTATACCCATTGGTCCTGGAAGCACCCTTCTCCGCGGCTGCAGCTTGCAAAGAGCCCTTTGAGATGGGCTGATGAGGAAGATCTAAAGCCCATTGGGTTTCTTTTATTTTTTTTTTAATTAATTTTGAAAGTGGTTTTGGTTCAAGAACTCCAACTGTCTCGATCACCGTGTCGCAGGTGCTTTGGAAACCCTCGCGGCGTACGTTACCTGGCATCCTTCTGAGCAGGAGAACGCCTCTGTGCTTTGCTGGATTTTGTTAAGAGGTTGAAATAGGATTGGGAAGGTCTGTGTTTGGACTCTCTTAATGCCAGTTAACCAGTCACACACAATATTGCCATGCTCTTCCCCCAGCTATAAAGAGGATGGGTGTTCCTCGGATTATCTTCACAATATTGCCAAATGACCTCTCAGTGTTCATTTGGGTGGGGATTTGACCTCGATTTTATTTTTTTTATTTAACTGTATAATTATGACTATAGAAATGAAAGAGCTAAGGTACAAAAAAAGCCTTTCCCTCCCCGCCAGTTCTTCTTTAAAGCACAAAGGGATCCTTACCAGGCAGTTCCTCCCTCTGCAAATTTGAAGTAATACAAAGTGTGATGCAGAGATCTGCAGTGAGAGTAGGGGCTTTGATTTTTCTCATCCTTAAAAATAGTCTTGCTTTTTCCTGTGCTGAACATAACGTCCTGAAGAAGAAGAAACAGGACGAGTTGTTAAGATCTTTGTTTCTTACCGAATAACCTCAGTACCCCTAGAATATCTGAGTAGTATTTAAAGTAAAAAAAACAAAACCGCTTTTCACGTCTTCCTGGTGTTGATGAATGTCTGCAGAAGTGCTAAAGGAGGTTGTTGGTCTCTAATTTACAAGTTCATTTTCATTACACCAGCTCGTTTGTAAATGCTTCCAGATTGATTTGAGCACTGTTCGTTTTTGTGGTTGAAGCTAATGTGGTTTCCAAAAAGAGAAAGCTGCGTTGTAAAATACCTCTTTGTCCATCTGGTCCATTTATTTTCACCTCTATAAACTTTTATTGAAGAAAACTAGGAAAAATTTCAAAACAGATTCTCTCTTTTAAAGCTACCATATCATCTGAATAGGAATAACTCAGAACTTGCCATTTTGTGTACTGCACAAGCCCTTCTTTCTGCAAATCAACTATTTCTGCGCCGAGAGCCAAATGGAGATAATTTTTTAACTGTGTTGTGAGTTCATTTGTTTCTCTGCATGAAATATATCCGGTAGTGTGAAACAAAGGGGGGAAAAAAAAATAAATAGCTGGAAATCAGACCTCTAAGCTCCTTCTGTGTGCGACGAAGAGAACTAAAGCGCTGGTGGGTTTGCCACCAGTATGTTCCAGGCAGCACTGGTTTGCTGGCGGCTGATCAGAGCCGGCAAGGACACGGTAGTGCGACGTGAGTTGTCAGAGAGGGTAAAAGAAAATTCCACCTGATGCGATGGTTTTTCATTTCACTGTCAAATTTCGGTCCAAATCAGCTGCTGTGTTACAGTAAACAACAAGATCCGAGCGGCAGAGATGGAAAAAACATTGATGACAGGATGACAGAGATGAATCATAGACCATAGCGTGTTAGGATTGAAGCGGCTACTTCCAGGAGAAAAGAGAGAGAAAACTGTGTTTAAACCTCAAAGGTGAATGCCTAGAAGGGTAATTTAGTGCTTTTAGGGGTGGTTGATTGAAAAGAATATCCAAATAGTATATAATCATCAAGTCTTCATCCATCTATTTTCTTCAAATGGTCATTGCTTGTGGGTGAGTCTAAAGAAGAGAGAAGACAGAGGGGCAGAAAGAGAGGAGACGGTCTTTGGATGCGTCAAATTTTGCAGCAAGGAAGATGGGAATAGGCTTTGCGTCGAAGTATTGGTCATCAACTGTGGCAAGAATTATTAATAATGATTAATAATTATTGGGTTATGTCTAGTTTAAATTTGTGTAGCTTGTCATCTGTTGGGTTTTCTTTTTCAACGGGAATTTTTAAGCTGGCGAGTGGTTACTAAATGTGTTCATGGTGCCTAAAAATAAGGAGGAGCTAAGACAACTTTAAAAGAAAACACTGCTTGTGGCTTTAAATATTGCTGTTGGGAAATTGCTAATAATTCTATTTAAGATAGTTGGGTACCTTTTAAATTATAACTGCCGTACGGTTTATATATTTTCAGGAAGTTATTCCTATTAAAGGAGTAATGCCGCTGGATCCAAAGGAAGGGGTTTTGTCAGCTGGGTTGACAGCTACTGCGACAGCTGCTTCGTAGCAATCCACCAGATGCTTGATAATGAAATTTTAGGGCTGATATTCAGCCGCCGTGGTATTTCCGACACACAGGTCTCTGGGATAAGCTTCCATAGCCGTGTTTAATAATTACAAGGAGTCAGGAGGTTTTCCTGTGTTTCAGGAGAGGGACGGGGACCAGTTCAGAGGCAGAATCTTCACTCCAAGCATCCCCTGCAGGAAAACGCACTCGAGGAGTTTTAACTGTAAAAATAGTTTAAAAAAAGCAAGGATTTTGTATTGTTTATATTTTGCCCTTCTAGATCATGTTTAGAAGTGATTCAGAAATGTTTCAGAAATTGTTTTTGAACTTTTGTCGCATGCTGACAAGCTAAACTTAGGTTCCTCTTTAACGGATAACTCAGAACATGCAAACAGTTCCTCTCTGCGTTTTTGTAAATGAAGATAATTTAGTCTTTGGTCTTACTTTTGGCATTTGAGACAATCAGTTCCTTTGGTAGACCTTATGATATATTAATTTGTAGCTACGACTTTCATCTGCAGCTGTTCCGGTGGAAGCCAAGTTGCCTGGGAAAAATGAATCTGATGTTTTCTGTTCTATTTTTTTTGTGTCTAAAGTCTTCATTTACATAAAATACCTGATTCTTTGCCTTTTGAAGTCGGAGAAAAAGGGATGAGATGCTTCTCGGTGAGAATGAGGTTTCTCCTGCCTACCTGTTTTTTTCCAGAGGAAGCATCTCTTGCCTTGCGGAGGGAATTTGGCGGATGGTACCTGCTCCCCACTGGTTCTTCGTTGGCTTTGCAGGTCAGTGGAGGTGTGTTTCCTCCTGAAACCCCAGTCCAGAATCTTCATGAATTTTGTATATGAAAAAAAAAAACAACAAAAAACCCCCCAAAAATCTCATAAAGAGGAGGAAGAAAGATCAGGGAGATGCGTCTGGTGAACCTGTACCTTTTCGTTGTTGCCAGAATGGTTTGTACGTGTTTATTTTTGGAGCTTCCAGGGAAATGTAGGCTGTTCTGCTCCGTGGTTGTCATAGCAGTACCTGTCAGATCCATCCTGCGCCTTCAGAATTAACTCCAGCTCGATGTATGTGACTATCCATCAGTAGTGTGCAAACACTGAAGTGGTTATGAACTGAAGCGAGTTTTGCGTAACTCCGAGCCTTTAAAATGTAATACAAGCTTCAGTTGCCTGGGAGTTATTCTTCCTGACAAGTATGCCAAAGCCAAAATAAAATTGTATTTTAGGTTATTGACGTTTTCCTTAATTGCCATAGTCTGCTAAGCTTTATACAGGCATATAGAAACAAAACCACGTATGGTTTTTAATAAATGTATGAAAATAGGCTCTTTGTACTTACATAATGGACCAGTCAAGTTGCATCTGTCAAATTAGGTGCAAGTACAAAAGCTCTCATTCAAAATCCATCCCAAGCTCCTGATGGATGGAGGTGTGGTTTCCACACCAGTCCAGAAGGATGACAAAAGGTTCTGGATAGAAAACTCCAGAAAATGCAGGGACACGATGCAATTTTACAGACTATCAAGTAATGTCAGACATACGGGGTGCGGAGAGGAAGCACAAATCATTGCCTCGTTCTCCAAAACACATTCCAGAACAACGCTCAAGCCTGCATTAATATGATGTTCGAAGAGATGATTAGTAGACGGGACTTGAAAGCTCTTATAACTGGGGCACTGATCGTTCAAAGATATCCTCAGTATGTGTTGTTATGGAATCAGAATATTTTTATTTACGGGTAGAATGACTCCAAAGGGGAGTAATTTTGTTTTTCTTTACTGACAAATATTTCACTTTATAGAAAAAAACTTCCCACTATTTACCATGTAGAGATTGAGGATAAAAAATTTCACTTTCTTAGGAGCCGGTTTTCAAGACAAACTTGGGTGCCCAAAAGTTTGGTCTTAATCTTTAAATGAAATAAATGAATGCATATTGATAAATTGTATAAATATATAGTTTCTGTACATGGAGAGATTTTTTTTTTTTTTTTGCTGTCCATGAAACCTGGTTGCATAGTGTACTGACCTTTTCAGTGGAGACCTTGCAGGATTTTTGATTTAGTATTGTACCTGTCAAATTACCTGGACCTAGGAGTAAAATGAATGTACTTGACTATGTTTGAAATAACACAGGGTTTTTTTTTTTCTTCTCAAATGTCTATAATCCATGTTTCTATAATCCATGATCACTTACGCTGGAGAAGTTGAGCAGCAGCCTTTGCACTGCAAAAGGTGGTTGGGGATGTATGGGTGTGATGTATCCCCCTCCCAGCACCCCAAAAACATCTGCTGCTTCCTGGAGTCGTCCTCCTGTCTGTCTGTATCATGATTTATCTCTTATGGGGTCTAGAGATGGAATAACGATTTCCAGGACTACAATAATTACCATTTCGATTATTTTTATCATCTAATCTAAATTATGGGTTTCATGTGTTTGGAGACACGTGTGTTTTCGTGGAGGGGTTCTGCACAAGGAAGGTGGGCTTGGGCTGGGTGGCTGTGTCGAGCATCCGCAGTGACTCTGCTTGGTTTGGATTTTATTGTTAGACTTCCCTTGACAAACCTATTTTTCTGTCCCGAAAGCGTGGTTGGGATTTGCTCTTCTCCTGGGGCATCTCTGTAAGATCAGGTGAAGGCTGTTGCAGGTGTATGTCATCCTAAAGCACGAGGGAGATGGTACGTTAATTTTTGCTGGGGAAAAAAATAATTCTTATTGAGTACTCGCTTGGAAAATATCACCGTGGAGCATTAGAGTAATACGCGCTCTTGTTCGGCAGTAGTTAACGTTTTCTCAAAATAGTTCTGATCTGTTCCGTGACACTTCAACCTTTTGTTTGCCACCAGAAAATGACAGTGACTTGAAAGAAAAGAATTGTGCGTTGGGGAACATCTCTTCTGGAACTAGAAGGAAACACGTAGGGATAAAACGATCCCAACTGCTGGTGTTCTTGAGTTCAAGTTTTAGATATGAAGGGGGGAAAGAAAAAGTGAACTAAGGCTTTTTAGAGAGAGTTTTTTTCTTTTTTTCTTCTAAAACGAGGCCTTGGTATTTTTGGCTCAATGCAAACTTTGAAGTCTTGAGGTTTAGACCCGCAATATTCCTGTTCGTTAGCTGGTTGTCCTCCTTTGAGTGGTGGCAGATTTTACCCTTCAAGACATTTTTGGATGCTACATGAATTTGATGAACCTTGAGAACTGTAAAGAGATGTGTGAATATAGAATAATACTTCTTCTGGTGGTCTTCCCATGTCACTGCTGTGGTTTTTTCTTCCTCAGTTTCAGGAATCATCATCCACAGGCTGCTGTGGGTGTCTGATTTCTTTTGGTTTTAACAAGATACTAATAAAGACAACTAATTATTTTGGATCCTTGCACTTTTGTTTTTTTCCCAGCCTGCATATCTACAGTGTTAAGAACTCCTGGGTTTAATCTATTGTTTTGAAAGAAAGCTGCAAGAGGTTATTAGACGATGCGTCATGCCAATTCTCCGGTAAGAGCCTAATTGAGATCTGAAGAAGCATTGCCAAATTAATTTCAAATGGAAAAGAATGATTTGGATATTATTTTCCCTCTTAGGACCTAAACCTGGGTTGACATTAAAATACTTTGTGCTCATTGTACCCGTGAGCGTATTATACCGAACAATGTATTTATCAGTTTGCTTTTTATGTATTTCTTGGTTAACAAATGGTTTAGTTTAAGAAGAATTCAATATATTCCACACTGAATAGTGGGTAATAATATTTTGTTATGTATTTGTGTTTGTCTGGTTTGTGCTTTAATTGTTTCAGGAGTAACAGAAACCCGCAGCATTTAGTTGAGATAGATTCTCTAGTGGGAGAGGTCCTTTCATCTAAAATTTTCTGCTTCTAAATTTTCTAATGATAACTGTAATTTTAAATTTTGAATTATATTTTCTGAGTATTCTTTTTCTCTTCTGCTGCCTGAACTCACTCTAAAGACCCCGCTGTGCAGATACTCAAAACTAAGCTGTATCTAAGGTCAGATCGGGAACATTTGAATTCCCGTTATTGCACCAGTGCGGGTGTTTGGGATGAAGCTGCACGTGGATATTTGCTTTCTCATTTCATGAAGCCGTTGGGACCCACGTACCTTACAGCTTTATTCCGCATTGCCTGGCTCCTCGCATTCAATTTTGGTGCCAGGTCGGTCTCTCTCCCTGCTGCACCAAATTTCATGGGACCGCCCGGAGGAGTGATTGCTCTCTAGGTTCCTGCAGGAAAAATGAAGTATCAGTCACAAAGGTGACAAAAAACCAAGAAAATCATAACAATGTCCTTTGGTGGTGGGAGTCCAAAGACCGTGTCAGAGCATCCCAGATCTCCCTCCTCCCCAGAGCATCCCTTCTGGGGCAGCGTGCTGCAGGAGGATCACTTCTGCAGGAGGAGGGTGGAAGCTAGATGACACTAGTCCTCTCCTCCCAGTTCATTGCGTTGGCCATCAGCCAACCCTTCCCCGTACGTGCTGTCCTTGTTCTCCCTTGGACCATGCGACCCGATGCAGACTTTGTCCCCGAGACACGCTTGTGTTGTGCCATTGAGTGAGACTTCTGATGGTCCCGTGTCTAAATGCACCTTCAAATTATCTTCCTTCTAGGAGTAGGAAAGCAGGTTCTACCTTATCAACCTGCAGATGGCCTCCATCCGTTCTGCGTATTTAAACAACGGCGTGAAGTGCTGTCTGCATCACACCTCCAAATAGGAAATCGCTTCCTTTGTTTGTTGGCACAAAATGTGTGACGTGAACAAGAACGGGTGAATACTTATTTCTTCTAAAAGCAGCAACAGCACGAAGTGGGTAATGAAACGAAGCAGAAGGTGTGAAATCAAAAAGCATGTTAGCAGGAGCCCAGTTTTACTAACAGTGAAAGCTGGTGTCATGCGATGTCTATTTTTAACACGGAAAGTGTAGCAATTTTCACTTAAAATCGTTATTTTTTCCGTGTCACCTTCATTTTCATTAATCCTATTGCACATTTAAAAATACCTGGTGAGCGTAGTACGTGCGACTTCTTCCCACTTGGGTTTTATTTATCTTTTCCCAATATTTTAGTCTTTAGAAGTAAAAAAAAAAAAAAAAAATTGATTTGTATATTGTAAATGGAATTTCAGGCTTAAATGCTTCTCTTGGCTGTTACTCTGCAATGAAGATTTCTGTCGTTCCCTTTGAAACCAGAATGTCAGTTCTATGGCTTTGAGCATCAATTAGTGACTTTGTTATTTTCAGCACTTAGAGGTGGGAGAGAAAATGGCCTTTTGGCTGATCAGTGGTATTTCAGAAAGCGTTTTATTTACTTTTCCTGGTAAAATCAATTGCTCTGCACTCTAAATTCTCCTATTTTCTTTAAATATTATTTTCTTTAGTAATTAAAAAAGTATCAGAATGACACAAATGCCCCTTTCCTTCCAAAAAAAGAAGGAAACTCCTGAGCCTGTTGGTTTTCAGATAAGTGGGAGAAAACCCTTCGCTCTGGCTTCCTGCTGAGTCAGGAATTTCTTCTGAGAGGAATTTATAATATTGCAAAAAGAAAATAGAGTTGAGTACTTGGTCCTCTCCTTACATATCAACAAACATCGCAGGAAATACTGTGGAGTATTGATTCCTGTAGATCCACTTTCCATAGTCATTTCTAGATTATTCTATTATTATTGCCTTCCATCAAGCATCTCTTTGTGATCCAGGAATAAAAAATATTGGGAAATAATAAATATTGGGAAATAATAACAGCTCCAACGTCGTTGCTCGTGCATGACCAATCTCGAGAGTTATCACTCATGAAATGCAAGAAAAAAATTTATTGATGGTGGTACGAGAAGGCACAGGGCTTTAAACCTGAGGGACGAGAGACACAAAAAATCTGCAGGCTTTTGGGGAGGTTTATCCTTCACGTACCGAGTCAGGGAGGGTGGCTGTGTAGGTCTGGGTGTAAACGATACGTCAGGTTTTATTAAAGGTTGTTCGTAGGTTTTTCTTTTTTTTTTTGTTTTCCCTGGGATATGACTTCCAGGACTGATGCATTGTACCGAGCTGAATCCTTCTGCCCCATCAATAATCTCATATGGTTTATTTTGCTGGGATTTGGTGAAAAATGCCAACGGGATAACAGTGAAGGAGTCCTACACAGCCTTCTGGGCTGAGCTAGTGGTTTGTTTTTTTTTTTTCCTTTTGGGAAAAAAATCTCGAGCCACTTTCCTTTGGCCCAGGCAAGCCTGTGGACAAGCAGAGGCGAAACTGGGATTTTGGGAAGCTTCTCGGATGGCTGTGCATCGAGAAGGTCTTTCGTTGTGTTCAGAAGGCAGCTTGTCGGAACGGACCAACCCCTGTGATTCCAAGTCTCGTGCCAAAATCTTAATTTCCCATTTTCTTGTTTTATAAAGCCAAAAGAGTGGCTGTGCAGGTGAAAGGTGTCCAGAAGTCCTGTTGGGTCCGTGCTGGGCTCCAGCCTCCAGCACATTCAACGCTGTTTCAGGTGTATTTCCTCCTCCTGCCAATATTAGCACATTTTAAGGAGAAGGGAGATGTCCAAGAACAAAACGATAATTTTACCACATCATTTCAAATGCTGGCTCTTCTTCTGCAAGATTTTTTGCCAGGTATTTGTGGCACATGAAATGAATGTGGTAGGAGGAGCAGCTTGATGAAACAGAAATATTATTTTGCTTTTTTTTTAATAATTCATGAGAATAGTGAGCATCATAGTTATGAATTTATTATAATTTTGGTAAAATATGGCTAAAGCCGTGTTTGCTTTTAACTTGCCAACACATTCCTTTTCTGGATTTTCATCTTTTTAGAGGACTGACAATTACGAAGCATTTTGACTTCTGAGAACAGCAGCTTCGATGTGCAAAAAGCCAGTGAAGCCTTTTCTGGGGTAAATTTTTGGATCAGAAGTATTTAATGAACAGATTCTAGAAAACAGGCTTTTACAGCTCAAGTATTAGAAGGCACAAGCCCACGTAGTAATAACGCGAGTTAAAAAAAATAAAATTATTCGTGCTCTGACGTAACAGCTTGTAGTGACTGTGGGGCAATAAGTTTAAAGTCTATTTGGAGAGAAAAGAGGTACCAGATCGTGGGCTATCACCCAGGTTGTATCACTGAGTATGAGGACTGAAAAGTCATCTCCTCTGTCTTGTAGCCATTCCTGACAGATGTTCCTCTTTTTCCATCATAAGGATTTGTGTTACAGTTGCAGCGAGTAAAACAGATGTGTTGGCAGACCTTTGCCTGGACACATTGAATTGATAAAGTAAATTATTTTTTAACATTTTCCAAAATGAGAGCATCCTTAATATACATTTGTGTTAGAAAATATTCATACTGGGCCAAGTACCATCAAATGCAACTCCTGACCTTTGAACACCTTCCTATCTCCCTCCGAAGCCTGCCCGTGCTGGCAGCCTGAACACTGGCATCCCGGCTGCGGCAAGGACCGAGCTCTGGAAATGCGTTTGCTGTTCCTGCTCTGACCTTTCCCACCCCCACTTGACTGTTTATCTTCCCTAAACCCTCGCCTTCAGATTCGGGAGGAGCGTTACAGCCTCGCCTTTGTGGGAGGTGTTTGCTGATGGCTAGCAACTTTGGTAAAATATATTAAAAAAAAATAAAAAAATCTATGGTTGCTCCAGAAGGTGTGAAAACTGTAATTTTTAAGGTCAGTGTGATTGTCAGTAAAATGTAAAGGATACCTGCAAGGAGCGTCAGAGAGAGCTGAAAGCAGAGCTCCTGGTCCCTGAACCCGCTGTATCCATCGTGACAAGCTGCTAAAGTTCATTTTAGAGCTACCGCTGCCGGGTGAGAACCACCGCCTCTCCCTAACGCAAAGCACTCACGCGGTACAATATCATCTGCCTGATTAAATTGGTTAATTTTTTTGACAGTTTAATTTGTTTTGGCAGGCTTTACGCTGGCTCAGGTGTCGCCTGTGTTTCTGCAGCTGGTGTCAAGCCAGCACTAAAGCCTTGGGTTAGTGCATGGGATGTATCATCCGTGCTCTGGCTCATTCCCAGTATGGGGATTGCACCCCTAAACTGGACCAAGTGGGTACCGCTGGGTCACGATGTGCAGGTGATGGATGGCATGGGAGAGCCCGGCTCTTGGTATCTCAGCCTTGATCTTGTATCTCTAAGCCATGTGTAACTTCTGAGTAGCGAGCAGTTTGCAACATGGCTCGTCTCCCGCCAGCTGCTGTCCATGGGAAGGCTGTTGGCCGTTATATCGCTGTATATACAGCTTTGAGCAACCTGGGCTAGTGGAGGGTGTCCCTGCCCATGGCAGGGGGTGGAACCTCACGATCTTTAAGGTCCTTTCCAACCCAAACCATTCGATGATTCTGTGGTTTTATGTATGCGTGCGTATGGTTGGGCGTGGACACATTGGGTGGCCTTCTGGATGGAGGGGATGATTGGTGTTGCTTTAAAGAGCTGTGTCTGGCAGGTTTATTAAAACTGGAGAGTAATTAAACCGTGGCATAGGTTCTCATGAGCGCTGTGGCTAGGCAGCATGAGAAACGTAAGTATTCATAGGAAGAGTCAAGAGTAGAATAAATATAAACCAGTATGTGCAGGTTGCACACCATGGTCATCAACCACGGAGTTCCCCAGTCTGATGGAGCATCAGCCCTGACACTTACCCACGGTCGCTGGTGGTTATTCTGGGCTCGTGTCAGACCCGCACTGATGGTGCAAAGTCAACTTTTGGCTGGGGGCTGCTCTGTTCTCTGGTAGGAATCTTGGGATGGAGGTGCAGCGTTGGTGAGGTTGCATGGGGCAAGGAGGAGTCTTCTCCTAATACATGAGCTTTGAGATGCGTTGCAGCATGTGGCGAGTCAACTTACCCTCAAAAACCTGGGAATTGACCTCCCCGGATGGTCTTCTGCATAGCGATGAGTGCCTATCAGACTCCTCCTCCTCCTCTAGGCTGCGTTGCGTGTGGGTTGGGTGGATGAAGCTCACAGATGATGGAACAGGGAATGCTCTAACAGTTGTACCCACCCTCCTTGGTTTTGGTTTCTCTTTTCTGGTCTTCTCATGCTACACGTGAAAATAAATTTTGGTTCCCGTTGTAGTCAAACTGCAATAGATTTGTGGGAGGAACAGATGATCCTTTATTAACAAAAAACTTCAAAACTTATCTTTATGGTATTGCTTATCTCTTCATGCTGAAATTTTCCTTTTGAGAATTCAGGTATTTAGAACTCACTGGTTTTGCTCCTCTCTGCGTCTGGCTCTGATAAAGGCTCAGCCATATGCAAGGTGAAACAAAAGTACTCATAAAGTTGGAAGAATAAGATGTAGAAGAAGGTAACTGATGGTTTTCTGACAGTTCACTTATAAAGATATCCAAACAGAAACATTTCCGGAATGAATTTTTGTTGCCTGTTTTTGTTGGTGAGGTTTCCAAAGGAGGTGCGATACTACGACGCGTTTGCAAGTATTCACTCTCCCTCCCACGTTGTTGACTCATGTTCTCCTTGCTGGGCTGTTTTGCATCTTTTCAGCCAGAAACCGTGTTTAATTTTTAAAAATCAAAGTAAAATTACCAACTGTCAAACCCAAACATGTTTTCTGTAAGTTCTTCTTGAACGCTGCGTGCTTTTTCGTTTCTCAAACCATTTTTTTATGACGTGCTTCTTCCACAACCGCTTCAGTCGTGTTTTCTCAAGGAAAAGGAAAATATTTCCCTCTTTGAGATATATCTCATAGTTATTACCTGACTAATATATTCATATTAGGATGTGCTTTCCTCGTCTGGTGCAGCATGAAGCACTTTTTACTCTTACCACGTCCCCCTTGAGCACTTGCCACTGTGTTGCATCCCAGAAAATGATGCTTAACCGTAGAGTTTGCCTGCTCTACATAAACCTGTAATTTTCCATGCTTTTGACAGCATTTAAGGATTTTATTATTTTTTTTAAGAATTATTCCTCATCTTTTCCAATTGGTCCAAATTTTTCTACGGCACCAGTACCAAGAAATAAATGTATTTTTTCAGGTGAACACTGACCAAGGGGCGCAGAGAGGGATCATTGCGTTTTCACTCCTTGCCGAGTTGCTGGAGCATCTGAGAGTAGCAATGAAATAATACAAACGTGTGCTGGGTTTGGCTTTCCTTCAAATGACGCTTCTACATCTGCAGACCAAACCTTCACAGCTCATTTTTCACCATAACTGTATTTTGATGCTCAGGAAGGGAGCAGGGGCTTGGTTCTCCTTGAAGAGTATGTTCTTGGCTCTACGATAATTTCTCTTGAAGGCTGAGGACTCACTTTCCACATCCATTTCTTCATTCCTCCTGTCTTAATTTCATTCCTCCTGTCTTAATTTACTTTCTTTCTGGTCTAATGGTCTCCAAATTAAAAAAAAATCCCCCACTCTAGTAAACTCTTCTTTCTTGATGAAGAAGGTATAAATCCCATGCTCTCGTTCGGTGCTGAAGTGGAAGAAAACACAGTTTGTAATGGATACGAATTAACAAACAAGCATTAAATATAAGGCCAGAGGGATTTACGAGGTGAAGACGGGTGTCATGGAGAGAACTTCTCAACTGGCTGCCAGAAAGTCAAGGGTGATGCAGGTTTTTAAAAATTCTTTGTATTTCTCAAAGGCCATTGCCTGCTCTGCTGTCCATACTGGGTGATACGTAGCATCACCCAGTGCCTGTCAGATCCTACAGAAAGCAGACAGGTATCTTAATTAAATTAGACTTGATATTTTTCAGTATTACTTTAAAAAAAATCCCCCAAAAATGTGCAAAATTCAAGTGCATCTCTGGGAAAAAAAAGAAAAAAGCAGATATTTTGATTTTTTTTGTTTTTAGGTTTTGTTGGGGTTTTTTTCAGTTTTTGCTGAGCAGTTTCTGGATATTATCTTCACAAAGCAGAACTCAGTGCGTGGACACAGGGGAGTCCACAGGGAAAATAGCGTTTAACTCGGCCTCGTTTCAGTTATGCATTAATTTCCTTTAGTACATCTCTAGTATGAATTGTTAATTTGTTTGTTCTGAAAATTAGGGGGGGGGAAAATTACCCCACTGAAGCCAATGGGCAAAAACACTGTTGCATTCAACATTTTTTTCCCCTGATGGCACCGAGTCCTCCGTGTTGTGCTTAACCTGGATTTGATTGAAATTTGTGAATTTAAACAGAATAATCACAGAGCATGCTGTTCTCTCTGCTGTAAGAGATCTAATCCCTTTTCCTTGTTTCTGTTAAAGCTCTTCTCTTGTTCTGACATGGAAATCTTCCTCGTACGAGCGTGATAGATGAAATACAGCGCTTGCCTTGATGTAACGTGGCGACTGCGATGGTTTTCTTACAGCTGATAAATAGAAAGGTTTTGTGTTAAGACACACGGGAGCGGGTTCTGGGCAGAGCCGTGGGTGTGGGATGAGCGGTACGGCTGCGGGGCTGGGGGATCATGAGAATTGATCCGTAGATCTAGACGAACTGTCTTTCCAGGCTGTCAAACGGAGCCTGTGGCATACGACGGCGATAAACCCCAATTAACCCAAGATAGCTGGCTTGGGAGGAGACACGGGCTAGCGGTACGCACTGGTTTAACTGGGTTTTTTCAGCTAATTCAGTTGAAAGTCTAGAAGGGCTGAACTGTGTTTTGTGGCTAAAAATGTTAGATTATCGTAGAACCATGGGATTGGTTTAGGTTGGAAGGGACCTTAAAGCCCATCCAGTGCCACCCCCTGCCATGGGCAGGGACACCTCCCACTAGCCCAGGTTGCCCAAAGCCTCATCCAGCCTGGCCTTGAACCCCTCCAGGGATGGGGCATCCACAGCTTCTCTGGGCACCCTGGGCCACTGCCTCACCCCCCGCACAGGGAAACATTTCTTCCCAATATCTCATCTCAATCTCCCCTCTTTCAGCTTAAACTTGTTACCCCTCATCCTATCCCTTCAGCCCATCATCGGTCAAGGGTGCCTCCCCATCTCTCCTGTAGCACCCTTTAAGTACTGGAAGGATGCTATAAAGTCTCCCCAGAACCTTAATAATAAATGCTGTTAATAAAGAAATAATTTAAAAAAATAAATAATTATTTAATAGTTAAAATTATTAATAATTATTTAAATAATTATTAATATAATTAAAGAGAAATAATTAATAAAGAAATGGTGGTGGAGTCACCATCCCTGGAGGGGTTCAAGAAGCGTGTCGATGTGGTGCTTGGGGACATGGGTTAGTGGGTTGGGTGGTGTTGGGTTGACGGTTGGACTTGATGATCCTTGAGGTCTTTTCCAACCTGAATGATTCTATGATTCTAATCCCGAAAAGCCTTTTCTCAAATTAAAAAAAGGGAGATTTACATGTTTTGGTTTTCTAATGCTTAGAGAGAAAATCAGCATGTAAATGTTTTATCTTGTGTTGCTCTGCAGTGGTGTATCACTAAATTCGATGTGTTAAGTATAAAGTTCAGTGTGACAGATCTCTGGGTGAAGATGCACCAACAGCAAATGGGGTTTTGAAGTGCTGGACACCATCACGTTGGTCTTGGAAGGATTTAATCTCGCCTTTGCGAACTATTTTCTTCATGAAGTTTGTCCATTGGGACACTGTAAAAACCAATTTTAAATGTATTATTGATTTGGTATTTTTAGATCTAAATTTCCCTCCACAAATGCTTCTTCAAATTTCACTGGGGGAAAAAAATATTTTAAAAATATTTAAAAAATCATTATATATCATTATTATAAAATATATTATAAAAATATAAATCTGTGGTACTGTTTGAGTTTAATAATTCTTCTTTGTTAGGAGAAAAAAAAAGGTAATTGATGGTGGTTTGATTTATTTATTTATTATAGAGTACTCCTAGAGCACTGTATTTTGGCTGTTGGCAAGCTGCTTGTGATACAGTGATCCGAAACTTTTCTCATCACGTTAACTTTTTGAACATGGTTTCTTTTTTCCTTTTTATTTAGTTAGAAAAATAAGTATCATTGGCAAATTGGCCCAGTTTGATCTTCTGTGCAAGTGTGTATGTATACTGTTGTTACATTTTAATCTGAGAAATCATATTTTGGATTTATTACCCAAACATTTGGGTGTTGTGTGTAAATTAAACTACACCAAACTGTTCAGCTCGTCTTTGCTAAAGGGGCGTCGTTGTCAAAGATGCTTTGTTTGCCGTAAAGTAAGATTTATATGGAGGGTTTTATAGAGCAATAATATTATTAATTTGATTTATTTTTGTAAGAATCCCAGAGCATCTGGGGAATATCATCTGTGTTATGTTGACCTTACAGATGTTCCAGATGATTCATAGAGGAATTAAGTAATTTGCCTTGTCCCCATGCAGTGAACAACCAGAAGTGAAGAACAGAACTCAAATCATATTTTATTTTCACATGAAATTTTCGATAAATGGTCCGTTTTCCATATGAATATTAACCCGTAACTCCAGTTGAGAGAGCACAATTCACATCTTGGGTGCGTTAAGTGGAAAAGTGATGCAAAATTGTGTACAAAAATAAGGCAAGTCAACGTAGTTTGTAAGGTCAACACAGCTGTAGGCAAACATTCACCTCCAACAACCCACAGAGGTATGTACTTCGTGGAGTTTAACCTGGCTGGTCCTTCCTGATGCCCATCTTTCTGCTGGAGGTCATCACTTCCCTGCAGGAGCTTCCAGCAGCAGGGATGGCGAGAAGATGCCCAGGTTGGATGAGGTTTTGAGCAACCTGGGCTGGTGGGAGGTGTCCCTGCCCATGGCCGGCAGGTTGGAACTCGATGGTCTTTAAGGTCCCTTCCAACCCAAACCATTATGTGATTCTATGGTTCGAGGATAAAGGATGGGAGGCTCTTCTGTTTGCATAGCTGAATCTGTAAGTAGGCACCTTCTTTGCAGCCTTTTTCAGCTTGAAGCTTAGAATATAAAACCTTTGGAGGATGGCTTATAGACCCAAGGATAATAAACATCAGCCTCATCAAAACTTCCTGTAAAATTGTTACTGCTTGTAATTGAGAAGGATATACTTCGACATACGAGCTAAAGAATGATTGTGATGTTAGCCCATATGTTTATTTCACCTTTCTCGTATAAAAAGATGGATCAGGCTACATGTGCTGCATTATTGAATTATCCTGAGAATTGGAGTGCGGTGCGTGTAAAGCTTCGGTTCTAATAATAGCGTGCCAAATTAGCAGGAATGAATAGACGCCAAGTAAATAATCCTGTTTTGTTGTCGGTTTATAATGGATTTGTTGATAGGAAACAACTTTTCTATCTGTTTACATCACGATCATTTGATAAGCCATTTGTATTATTTAAACGGCGTATTTTGTAAATGCTGAAGCGCAGTAATTTGTAACAGAAGCAGTGTGCAGGAACCGCTCTCCTAAAGTGTTTTTTGGTTTTTTGTTGTTTTTTTTTTTTAAATTGCTTTGCGTGCAGCTACAGAGTTTGCCATAAAGAACGATTTCTCATTCTGAAATTTCAAAGCCGCCGGAGTGGTCATACAGCCGAGCAAGGGGACAGCCTGATGCTTTAAGACTATTTAATGCCTCTCTTGTTGCAGAACAGAGCGGTGTTAGACCTTCAGAACGTATCGCCGCAGTTTCTTAATGCTCTAAACCAGGAAACTGATTTATCACCTATTAGGTCTTATTAGATCCCACTCGGAGGGAAGAATGAACTGCTGTAGCTGGATGGCAGAAAATTAATTTGAAATAAATGTTATATAGTCAGGGCTTCTTCAGTCCTTTTATCCAAGTCAGTCTCCGTGGCCGGAACGCTGCTTTTCCCGGTTTGATGTGGTTTCTTGCAGAGAGGCGTACTGTGCGTGCTCTCAGGAATACAGGGATGGTGTACAACTCTCTGTTTGAGGCAGGTGGAGCTCGGATGTGATTATTTTACACATTTATCATCTAGATGTAATGTGCCGTAACAAGCCCTCCTTGAGCATCTCTTTGGTGCCTGCGGTGGTGCGGGGAGGAGCTGGCGGGTGAAGAGCAGCTCAAGCTGATGTTCAGGGTATCCCATCATCTGGGGAGGGGGCTTACGTGTCGGGTTTTATTTCTTCCAGTCGCACTTCTTCCCCAGGAGAAGTCATGGGGGGGACAGTGTAGATGTTTTTGCACCATTTCTGATTTTTATGAGTTTAAATCTGTTTAAGGCGGGAGGTGCTTGCATGGGTGGGTGCCTGCTACACGTGAGCTAACCGTGGGGCACTTGCTAGTTTTTCCAACTGATATCCTGCTGAATTCACTTCAGCTAGGAAGAGCTGTGGTCTTGGTCTCCGTTTCCTTACTGGTTTTAGAACCATGGGTTGACAACACCACACTTTGGCAGCATCGGAGCAGATTGTCTGCAGCGAGCGGCTTTTGTTGCAGAGGCTGGAAGGAGGAATGTAGGAGAGAGATGATCTTTTCTTCTTCTCACCCCACTTTTCTTTCAGCTTTGCCTTTTATTGCTGTTATTTTTAGTTTAGATTCCTTCAAAGGCAATGCAAGAGCTGCCCCTCAAAAAGTCAAAAAATACGATTGCAAACCACCAGTGATGCGCAGAGCTTGCACCTTGTGTTTGCCTTCAGAAAGGACACCCGGAATGCTGTTGGGATGATGTTATTGTTTGTTGTCCCATCCAAGGAGCAAAATATAGACTAACGAGTGGTCACCTGGCTTTGAAATCTACTGAACCAACCTGGCTGTTGGACCTTCCCTGGGAGTCCTGCAGAAGCGAAGGGGCCATCAGCAGAGTCCTTGCACTGGCCCAAAAACTTCTCAGCCCGTGTCCAACAGGTTTTTGACTGTATTCCCCTCCAACGAGGAGTTTCACGTGTGTATGTCCCTGTCCTTCTGCTGCCAAGTCAAATAATCGTGTCTTAGTACGTGTCTATTGACTGGTCTCTACATAAAAGGAGAAAATATTGAATTCAGCTGGTGAGGAGGGAGGACAGCACAGGTTTGCTTCTCGCCCTGATCGATCATCCTCTTTTGGGTGCTGAGACTTCTTAAAGAAGGAGAAAATGAGGTTTCTGTTCTTGTCAGAGGCAGCAGCGAAGATTCCCTTTGCTATTCCAGATGAATTAAGTTTTATTTGTTCTCTAAGACCAAACAAAAGATAAAATACGAATACCTTGTCTTTCGCTTGTATGTCATCATACCAGCATTTTCCAATTCCAAGACTAACACCGACTGTACTTAGTTGTGTGATTTGCAGGTTTCACTTGAGGGCAGAGTGTCTTTATTGAGTAGGAAAGCCAAAAATCGGACTTGCACGGCGTACAGGGCAGATCCTTCCAGATGGAAAGCCATTGGCAGCAGAAGTAGAATCTTCTGACGTCCAACATGGGATCGGTAGAAAAGATTTGATATTTCAAAGAGATTCAACACCCTGTCATCTCCTATGTATGGCTTCCCCCCATCCTCATCTTTGCTCCGTGGTTCCCTCCCTCCGTGCCGTGCTGAAGCCCCATGTCGCAGGACCAATTTATTGTTCTGTACAGAGCAACTTCCAAAAAAAATTTAAAAATTCTGTATTTACCAAAACTGAAAACTTCTTAGCAGAAGTTAATTTCTACAGCTATGATCATCCCGTAATGACGATTTGTCACAGACTACTATTTACTTTTTTTGACTAATTTAAAACCCGTTCATTACACTCCATACAAATTAAGAACAAAGCGTTGTGTTGGTCTCTGAATGGCGAATTGCCATTAAGATAGTCTCTTGCAGAAATAATACGGGGAGGGTTCCCTTGGACCACGAGTTGTGGGTTTTTTCTTCTTTGTGTTTCCGTACAATTAAATTACCCTGCTGTGGCACAGGGAAAATAACACTTATTTGTATCGGGGCTGTAAGATGGTATGTTTAATGGGAGTAGTTTTAATGAGACTGCGTAACGAGGGCTTGCAGGTTGTATTTTTTCCTTTTCAGTGGTGTTTGGCTCAATGACATCTTGGGAATAAAAATAGAATTTTTTCACAAATTATGAATTTGAGTGAATGTAACGTGAATGAATATATTCCCCGTTATAGGGATGGCATACGAGTGGTATCATCATCTCATGCTCCCGTGTATTGAACTAAATTCAGTTTCCCAGGCTCATGTGCACCTTTACGTTGCCATGTATGGGGTGTAGGAAGTGTCTGACTTTTAAGAGTGCCTAAAGTGGGAATTCCATGTTTGCAATATAGAAGATTAAATATTAAGGTAGATATAGCTAAAAGTAAAAAAAATAATAAGTCTTTTTTCTTCTGTAAAATTTAAATTGCCTAGCCTAAAGGGGGAGGAATCTATTCCTTCCAATAAAGCCAGAGAGAAAGGAAAAGACTCTTCAAAATGGGGAAAAAAAATTTCAGTTGGTCTTTTTAGAAAAAAAAAAATCAAATTAAATTTTGCTCTAATCTATAAAACACTCATTACATGTTTTCTTTGAAAATACTGTTTTCTGCTGAAAACCTGGAAGAACTGAGTTTTAACATCCCCTAATTCTTCAGCAGTGATTCTCAAATCTCTTTGATTTACAAAACCAAACACTTTTTGCAGGCTTTTCTTTTGGCACTGTAATGTGAAAACTTTGGATTGAGACCCCTATAAATGATATTATGGTTTGTCTGCTGCTTGCAGCCACTTTTAGTGTCTCCTGGATATCCGTGCTCAGCGATCGCAGTCCGGATATTGCTGACATTAAAGCTGAAGTTACATAATATTTGAACAACCTGTGCATGCCATTCTGCTTTAATATGGAAAAAATCCAGAAAACGGTGCTTTTTACCTTATATAAACCTTTGACAAGTACTCTGCTTGTTCAGTGCTGGCCTATATAGCGTCTTGCTGGTGCCAGACTTCCCATAATGTCTGCTGCAGATGGACCTGAAAATGCTGGCAGGTCTTATCTGTGTGAGCATCAATATCCCTTCTAAAAGCAGCATTTTCCCTGCCCTTCGTGAGTCACTGCGGTGCCAGCATCCTTCTCGCCGTCCTGGTCTTTGTCCCTGCATCCCGCTCAGGTCACTCCTTGGTGCTGGTGCTTGCGGGATGTCGTTGCTGGGAGGCAGGGAAACCCAGCTGCTTCCCAGCAGAGCAGGATAGATGTGGAGCTGTTGGAGTGGGTCTGGAGGAGTCCATGGAGATGGTCCAAGGGCTGGAGCAGCTCCCGTGCAAGGACAGGCTGAGAGAGTTGGGGGTGTGCAGCCCGGAGAAGAGAAGGCTCCGGGGAGACCTTCCAGCACCTTCCAGTGCTGCAAGGGGGCTACAGGAGAGCTGGGGGGGCTCTGCATCAGGGGTAATGGTTTCAAGCTGAAAGAGGGGAGATTGAGATGAGATATTGGGAAGAAATGTTTCCCTGTGCGGGGGGTGAGGCCGTGGCCCAGGGTGCCCAGAGAAGCTGTGGATGCCCCATCCCTGGAGGGGTTCAAGGCCAGGCTGGATGAGGCTTTGGGCAACCTGGGCTAGTGGGAGGTGTCCCTGCCCATGGCAGGGGGTGACACTGGATGGGCTTTAATGTCCCTTCCAACCCAAACCATCCTGTGACTCTGTGAAACAAGCTTTCATCCTCGCAGGGTCTTGGTAGCCTGGCCCATCCTACACTTGGCAGCTGTAGTTGCTGCAAGTTTTGAATGTTCAGTGACCACGTCACGAGCCTCGAGTCACTGCTGCAGAACCTCTCGTGTACATTGTCACTTAAACCTGGGAGGAACGGAGGGATGGAGCTAATTGTGATTTGGCTGGGCGTGAATCCAGAATACAGATGTTCTGGCATGATGAGGCTTAAAAGACTCGTGTTCCTTTAGAGACCTTTGAGATTCCAGGTCACTAAAGATGAGTGTTATTTAAATTTGCTTTTTAAATGCTATAAATAGAGTCCTTTCCTCCTTGGTATTTGGGCTTTTACATTAGGCAAAAACCCACATGTTTGTATATATTAAGTCTTGGATATGGTGTCCCATACCTTCAGCTTCTGCTCAACTTTCTCCTTCCAGTGGTTGTATTAATTAAAATTTCCATTCTCAGACTCTACCTTCCCAATTCATTATTGTATTAAAAACAGAATTTTGTATGAAAATTTTAGAAAATATGATAGAAGTAACACTAAAAAAAAAAAAAAGCTTGAAGCTCTGAGTAGTTGAAAACTTTCTGAATTTGAAACTTGAATTCTTCTAGAGTAAACTTAAAAACCATAAAGTCCTTGAAGGCTTTTATGGTTTACCCTGAATAAAATAGATACTGGGGCATTAACCCACGCCAGGCTGGTTTGGAGCCTGGAAAATTCATCAGGGGCTCGTTCAGCAGGAAATTACTCTCTTTCCAATATGGTAACATTTCAATGGCAATACTTTTTCATCCATAATATTACGATGTATAAGATTAGGACAGCTTTAGCTGTTTCTATAAACACAAAAAATCAACATGAACATTTTGGTTGGGTTTTTTCTGGGTGGGAAAAACTCCTAGCGTTGGGGCTCGTCTGGATTTTTCTCCTTTTACTTTCTGTTGCCTGTGTGAGCCCATAAAATAATTACAGTGTACTCAGAGAGAAGCTGCTGGCTTTCAGGGCCATTGGCGTTATAAATTATCTGTCTAGAGATAGCCAAAATGTGTAATTCAGGCCAGAGCAGAACGTAAAAAGAGTGTAAATGGTCCGTAAATGATATGCGGGCTTTTTGCCCAACTATACTTTGACCCAGTCCAGGAAAATTGGTCGAGTGGCATTGATTTTTGTGCAGTGGCTGGCTGGCTGGCTCATCCTCGCGAGGCTCAGAAATCCATTCCCAGCACAGCCCCCGTGTCTGAATTCACTGCGTTGGTGCATCGCGCCATCTGCGCTCCGGGATTTATGATGCTCTAATTTACTGGTGTCCGGCGATGCTGCTGGAGTCGGGAACTTTCCAAATGAGGGTAATTTCCAAATTTCAAGTGCTGCTTTTTGGATAAAAGTAAATAGACCTGCCTTGGTATGGGGGTGCACTTATTGCCGTGTCCACGTTAAAGCGAATTTTCCTGTGGCTCTGCCTTGGCAAAGGTGAGGATTCAACACGTGGTGGTATTTTTAGGTTATAATGCTGTCTGATATATGTCAGAAATTAAATTTTAATCTTATAGTGTCCTAAGAAAAGGGTTTCCAAGCTACTGTTTGTATTTCAAAAGCCAGATAGTTTCCTGTGGTTTTAAAACTACTTTATCCATGTAGCACATTCTAGTGGCTTAGAGAGCTTCCTCGGGATTAACAGAAATTCAAGTGTGGCATAAAAGGAATTGCAGAGAACCAGATTTCGTTCTGGAATATCCAATTGCAAAGCTTCAGAAGCCAGAATTTGTCATATAACTGTCCAGAGATGCTCAGCCGTCCCTAGGGAACCGGAGACATTCAAAGCCCGCCTGGATGCGTTCCTGTGCGATCTGATCTGGGTGTTCCTGCTCCGGCAGAGGGATTGGACTAGATGATCTTTCGAGGTCCCTTCCAATCCCTAACATTCTGTGATTCTGTGATTCTGTGCAAGCAATTTGCTGATGCTTCCAGGCTTTCGTCTTCTTCCCCTGGGGGAAGGCTGAGGCAGGATGCGTCCCTTGGAGCTGGAGCAGATCCTACAGTCGGGGAACAGAGCTTCTGGTCTAAATGTCTGGAAAAGTTGGTTAAGCTTCTTAACTAAGTGAAAGATGCGTTTGGTTGTCCTCATCACAACGGGACCTTTGCATCAGCGGCACATGTGTCCGTGTTTCTATGTCACAACTCATTCAACGCAAAAATTCTTTCAGCAAAACCTTTGTTCCATTGACACACTTGGGCATTTTTTTGGGACCCTGATTGCGTTCACCTCGGAGGCTTTGACTTCACCATGAAGAAATTAATTACCAGCGGTAAAATTCCAAGGAGGATGGGCACGTCAGAGCGAGCGCTGGATCCTCCCAAGCCTTGAACGCATCCAAAGTCTGCCCGCTGCAGCCACCTTCCACGAGATCACGTTGTTCCGACGCAGGAGGTACCTGCACGTTGGTCTGTTGGTGGTGTCGGAAATGTCCCTCTGCTGCCCTGGAGTTCTGCTAGGCTTCTTAAAAGAATGAACCAAAATGGGTTTGATTGTTCAGTTCCATTGTGGTTTCTTGTGAGATGCCTGGTGAGGGTGAAATGAATGCTGAAGGCAATCGGAGGTAATTGGTGTCTCTGGGCTTCCCCAAAATAAGGATGGACTAGAACAAAAAAAAAAAAAAAATTTTCATACTGTTATTATCTGTGCTGCAAGTCTGATTTTTGTGCTGTATCATCTGTGACTTTTCCACGTACGATCCCTTGGATGCAGGTTTTCCGTGGGAGCCCAAAAACCTGCTGATAACCAGGGAAGGGCTCCTGATGGGCATCGTGCTGGGAGGATTGCTGGCAGGTATTGCAGCATCGTATTGAAACGTTTATTCCAGTCCTGTCAGATGCAGAAGCATCCGTGGAACAGCAAAGCGGAGCAGCTGCTGCGGTTTATCGCTCTCATCTATCGCAAGAAATCACATTTGAACCTCTTCCCGGGGTGGCACTCCTTGTATGTTTGGTGGGGAGGTGGATCCCAATTTTGTGAAAGTTCGGCTCTTCTGGACAATGTCTCAGTCTTTCTGATTCTGGTTAGTAAAAGTAATAGTAGGGCGTAGGACTAAGAGCCAAATTCTTTTCAGCTCCCGTGGAAACTTTCAGCCATCAGGCATCACGATGAACTTTGTATTTTGGGTGATGGATAAAGTGAAGAGACCTCTCCAGCAAGTGGAGTTGCTCAGCACACCTGATTTATGACCCCAGCAGCTAAACTAACCTTTGGGCACCTTCTTCGTCCGCAGATTATGTTCTTTTTCCTCATTAGAATTCAGTGATGGATTTTGATAAAGTAATTAAATCCCCTACAGGAAAACCAGATTATTTTTTCAAGCAACATTATGACATTTGTTTAGCCAGCTGTAATTGTCTTAACAATTGATTGCAAGATTGATGAAAACGCCAAAGAATTTGAAATGTGGGGAATCAATTCTATTGATTTCTCCATAATTGCCTAAAGTAGCCTTAATCTGTGTTCACATCTAGGTTTCCATGGAAATGAGTGAGTTACAGAGGACAGTGCTGTCAGCAGAAAATGAGGGAGGTTCCCATGCTGCAAACTGCGAGACGCTGTCAAGTATTTGAAAACTCTGAGAGCCCACAAAGCTGTCCTCCGTGACTGCACGCTTGCTTGGAAGAGATGGTTTTTAGCAAATAAACTAGGGGAAGGTGATGATATCTGTACCGTAGCAAAGATTTTTGCATTTTATTGAGCGGCGCATTATAATGAAAACTGCTTGTTTAATAGCTAACCTGATTGCAGAGATTTCTTCCAGCAACGTTACGACAAATTACGTTTGTTTTAAATTATAAGATCTATTGCAAGCCTTTGCCAACTACCTAATAAGAAACAGTCTCTCTGAATTCACTAAATCTTCTGCCTTTAGTAAAGTAAATTTTGGGTTAGAGGAATGCTAATGCTGTCCGCTTGCAATAGACATAATTTTCTTGTAGTTTAGTTCTTAAATTGTTCTTATTTCAATCCACAAGCCTCTTTTCCCTTTAACCCTTTAATTCTCTCTCCCCCGTTCCTGGGAAGATGGAAGGGTGAGTGAGCGGCTGCATGGTGTTTGCTGCCAGCCAGGGTAAAACTACGACATTGCCTTAGCTGAAAACTCCTGAATTAAATTGTCTTCTAGGATTTCCATTAGAAAACACTATTTCCAAGCTTTTATTACTCCATCATAAAATTCTCTAGGTGGTGAAATTTAGTACATAAGGTTACATCCGTGGCTGGAGTTAGATCTTAGATAAAATTTCAGGAGACAAAGTTTACTGGTAGCCTTGAAGAAGAGTATAGAAATCTAAAGCTGCTTCTACACTTGTCCGGTGGTGTAACGCTGTTGCGTGTCTATTCCAACAGGATTGTTCCATCGGTTTTATTTTAAGGTGCAAGATAGCCGTACTGCAAAGGCGGTTTGTAAAACAATACATTGTGCCTGTTACACGGGACTTACTATCGGTAGTCAGACCACAAGCTTGTCCTTCAGAATTCCATCACTTGCGGTTGTTTTTCTGTCCCCATTGTTTCAGAGGACGCACAGCACAGAATATAAATTAGGAAAGAAGTGTCGGTGATTATAGATAATATGCTAAAACAGGTTCTGAAATATTTATTAGAAAATAGGTTAAGAAAATGACACGGTGCACCTGTGCCGGTATGGAGCGGACATCATGAGAAGATTATGCTAATGGGAGTGTTTAGTAGTACGTCTGCATTGGGATTGCTCTGTGCTATTATCAGTGTCAGCCCAGGAATTGTAATTCAAAAGAAAGCAAATGATCAAGGTTTTTGTTTCTTTTTTTTTTTTTTTAAAGTTTTGACTACTCTTCAGCCTGATGAATCAGAGGATATTACAAGGAATCTTTTAAACATAAAAAAAAAATAGAGAGGGAGGTAGAGTGGACAGAAAGGTATCATCTACAGGAGTAGAAAAGGAAAAGGATTTTGGAAACCTTGTTGTCAGGTCTGGAGGTGTGAAGGTGGGTGAACAGGAATAACATCACCAGGAAAGAAAAGAAAGAATGAGTTTGGGAAGGGAGAAAATTGGGAGGGGATGCAAGGAGGGCAGATACCTTCCCGTGCTCTCATTTTAATGATTTTGACTTTGGTTTGACTTGTGCAAAATACATGTATGAGGTCACTGCGTGTTCTCCACGTTCCAGGGCAGAAATAATTGGAGAATCACCATGCTGTATGCAATGCCAATAGAGAAGTGGTTCTAGAAGTATATTAAAATGCAAATTTTAATTCATGTGCAAGTAAAAAGTTGTTTAAAACTTTGCAGCACAGTTGAAAAAGACTGGGAAGGTATTAGAAGTGATTGCTGATTGAAAGCAGGCTTTGCTATTCATACGTTTGTTCAGGTTTGGGGTTTGCATTGGGATTTCAAGGTCTAGGGCTGTTGTTTTCCACGCAGCCTGACAGATAAGAGTAGTCTGTCTCGTGAATTTGCCTCCCAGAGAAGCCAAAGCTCAAGCACGGGAAGCATGATGATGCGCAGGGAGGCAGATCAGCTGTAATAAAGCATTCGTTATCCTTCCATCTCCGTTAGCTGAAATGACATCATCACAATGCCCCTCATAACCTCACTCCAAATTCTCTCTCTTTTATTGAATTATCAGCTAAACAAAAATTATTTTAAGCTGTGTCTGTATATTCTTGTTCAGGCAATTATTCTGTCATTAGGGAAGTCGTTCTTTCCTTCTTTCCTTCTTCTTTTTTGATGTTTTCTTAAGGAAGAATACATTTGTAGCTATAAACCCAAATCCCTGGGTACAAGAGCTAACTCAACAATGTACAAAATGGAATATATTGTAAGAATGTTTCTGCTTCTGGACTATTTTTCTCTAGATTATGGCTGTTGGATTTGCGTGTGTGTGCGGTACCCAATGCGAGAGGTGTGTAGCAGCATCGTGTGGCTTTTCCAGCTTTCCTCGGCTCCTTTAGCTTTTGCAAATAATTTCCGGTGATCGGAGAGGCTGAATGAAAGAAAATGGGGCAGAGAATATTTTTAAACATGAGCGGACCAGCAGATCAGGGCGCTTAACTAATTATAAGAGAGAATGAAGGAAGAAAAAAACCATCTATAGCTGAGAAAAAGAAAAAAAAAAGTTGAATCCTTTTGTCCCTTCTTCATTTATTATTGCCAGCTGAAGTCTAGATTTGATGTTTGTGAACGGCCGCCTGAATTCAGTGAGGTTGTTTGTAGGAAAAAAGAACCTCTCTGCAGAGATAAAATCCCACCGTTAATTTCCGTGCTCTTTGGTGGACACATCCCTAAACTGATTAACCACCTTTGGGCCTATTGGAAGTGATCAGTGATCAATAACAGTAAAAATACCCAGAACTCAGCAGCTGCAAGTGGTTAGCTCATGGCTTGAATCAGCAGTGTATTAATTGATTGATTGCCTCTGGATTGAAAGCCATAAATGGGGAGAAATTACTGGAGAAATTCGGACTGATCTGTCCTTCTACCCAAGGCAGGACGAGGTGAATGAGGGGGCAGTGAGGTGGGTGCTGGGCTCTGCTCTAAAGGAACAAGTGATGGGACAAGAGGAAACGACCTCAAGTTGCACCAGGGGAGGTTTAGGCTGGAGATTAGGAAAAATTTCATCACTGAAAGAGTGGTCAGGCATTGGAACAGGCTGCCCAGGGCAGTGGTGGAGTCACCATCCCTGGAGGGGGTCAAGAAACGTGTAGATGTGGTGCTTGGGGACATGGGTTAGTGGGTTGGGTGGTGGTGGGTTGACGGTTGGACTTGATGATCCTTGAGGTCTTTTCCAACCTTAATGATTCTATGGTTCTGTGATGACCTGTCCGTAGTATCATAAAGAATTTCCTAATGTCTGAACTGTGACATGGTTTTCTCTGTCTCCTGTCTTCTTCCTTCTTTCACCTGAGCTCTTGCCCATATTTTTGAGTCACTCTTGAAGTGTGGTGACTTCATCTGAATGATATTCCAGCTGAGGCCTTGCCAAGGCCAAGATAAGAAGAAATACTTCATGTCCCCCAGTGGACCCTTCTCCTAATACAACCCCAACCGAGTATTTTGTGACATTTGGTCCTCAGCTGTTTTACTGCCCACCATCTTCCACTATTCTCTCCGGCTTACGGAGAATTTGATAAAGGTGTCTTATTAGGAAATACATAAATGGGGATAAAATATCTAGAAATCCTGATGATGCTATGAGAGTTGACTGTGATGGAAGCTATCTAAACACCTTAGAGGACCTAACTGCAACAAGGAGAGACAACAGAAAGGTGCTGATTCATTTGGGAGCCATCCCCAGGGGCTCAGCACGTCTCAACCTCATCTATCCAGGATGTTAATTTTGTTATTTGGTAGATACTTATACCCTTTAATGACGGTCATTCTTCCTTGCACGTATCCTGAAGTGACTTCCTTCTGTAATTGTATTCCTTCTATTCCGATCACATCATAAGAAATGTTAATTTCCTTCTCCTAATTGGGTTGATAAAGTCTTTTGTCTAACAAATCTTTTCCAATATGTCAGCATTAGATTTTGGTGCTGCGTGTGACATTCTGGCTATCGTAGAGGAGTACGTTGTGATCGGTTCCAGTCTCTGAAATTCTCTTTTTTTCAAGGTTTGACTTTTGTGGCTCTTCCTGACACGGATAATGTATTCTTTTGTTAATCGAAACTGAACTGCAAGAAAAGCACTTCTTTTTATGCACATGCAGCTGGAAACTAATCTTCGTCATTAATTGCGGCAAGATAAGGTTTGCCACCGCGGGCTGACGTTCTCCATCTGAGCACAGGAGGTAGTTTGGATGACTTGTCCGTTGGCCTGGTGGGGTGTGGGCACACCTTTTATCTTTACGTGTGGCAGCAGCAGCCAGCTTATTCTTCAGTACCAAACTGATACGTTTGGTTTTATTCTGCCTATTCTAATTTTCCATTTTTCCATCTGATTCCTCAATTTTTCCAGTTTCTCTGACTTGAACAGTGAAGTTACTGAAAATTGTTAATACCTGCTTTGGAGGAGCAAGAGGATTAAACTCACACCTGGAATGATTCATAGAATTTTTGTTTCCTCTTTTGAATTTTATTTGGGCATAAACCTGAACTGTTTTTACATTCGTGAGTTGCAGCAAACTTCACAGGTGATAACATACCTGTGATAACATATTATAGCCAAAAAATCATCCAAATTTTTCTCTATCTCTTCTGGGTAGTAATCTTTCTGTCCGATTAACCATAGGACCGAGTGTCATACCAAAATGGTGAAGCGATGCCAACCTAAACATCTTACTTTTGCCACATAGCCCTAACTCCCTCGTTATTTCTTGTTTCTTTTTTTCATTGAATTGCAGCTTGTTCACAGGATGGTGTTGGAATATTCCAGGTAGAAATCCTCGCCTTGTTCCTCAGCCAACATCTCTTCTCACTCTTGTTGTGGGTATGTAAGAGATTGCGAGGTGGCCAGGAGTACGTGGAGTGGTGGTTGTGATCTCAGCCTGATGGAAAACTGCTTTTATCTGCATCCAGCCTTTCCTTGTTGGGCCACCCAATAATACACCAGGGTGTAGGAGGAGTACNCCCCAATACTACAGCTTTACACCAGGGTGTAGGAGGAGTACTGTGATGAAATCTCTCTACGCTTCTTATCCTAGTATCCTATACAACTTGCTGCTTCTTATTGACAATGTTTTCATATATATTCTTAAAATTACCTTCATCAGATAAAAACAGTCATAATTTTCTGGTTTCTCATGGCACTGGAGGTCTGAGATGATACTACAAAGTGCTGTGAGCTTTGCCCTGACAGGGTCATTCTAGTGACTTCGGTCATGCCAGGAGGTTGTAGTAGGTGATTAATCCGCTTCGTAACTTCCCTTTTCCTCAGTTAAATCTGGATTATTCAGGATGGATCCTACTGTTACCGTACTGTGCCAGTCGTGTCTCACTTTGCAGTGCCATGATCTGGAATACTTGTGTTTTGACTGCCCCCCGTGTTGTAGTAAAGGGGTTGTAAATATTTACAGTAAGCCTTTCAGTACTGGTCAAAACAGGCACACAATCCTTGTTGATTTATGTCCGATTTGGAACTGAAGGTGGAATAAAAATGTTGTTCTGTTGGCTTTCACTGGGACAAGAACTGGGCTTTCATCACTGCTGTACGTTAGGAAGCGTTTTACTCGGTGACGGAAGGATTGAGTGTATCATCAAATTAAATCAAAATTGAATAATTAAAAAAATCAACGCTTAAAATCTCTGCATCTCTTCTTTTGATGTGCTTTTGTAGAAAGTTGGGAGGGATACGTACCTTCCTAAAGCCGTGGGCTGCGAGAGGATGGTGTGGTTGAATTACAGCTGCGGTTTAACGGACGCGCGGTGGTTCGGTCCTTTTGCAGCTGCAGCGTACAGTAGATGCTGCATTATTTGTTCTTTATTGGTATTCACTAGAATTAATACAGGGGAAAAATGAGAATTACAATTTGAAGCAAAAAAATAATGGTATATAAAGTAATGAGATTGTTCCAAAGCTTAATTAGATGGAGCAGATTGAATACATTACAGTGATGTCTTGAGGCAACATAATTAAATTGTAGGCATAATCCTCCCTGTATTGGAACCGATTTTATCTTCGTAAGGCAAGGAGCGTTAGACGACCCTTCCTACTATGTTAGATTACTAATTCTTCTAGGAAGACTTACGGATCTCATAGTATTATCAGGCTTTAAAACCACAAAACACAAGAGGGGATAAGTCTACAGATCAAACTGTGGATAGTCTGATTACATGGATAACTTCACTTTCCATCTTAGTACGTGCTACAGCTCGGTAATGGAGTCGTAGATCTGAAATACATACATCTGCAGCAGAATGTTGTGTATGCTGAATTCCTCTCATTTATAAAATCTCTGGATGAAGTTGTCTCCAAATGTATACACTGACAAAGATACCTGCTGAATAACGCGCAGAAGAGATGTTCCTGAGATGCATCGATGCGAGTGCGTAGATGCCTAGGACTTCTTAGCTGTAAAGAGAAATCCTGTAAAATGTATGGATGTGTGTAGACCTCTCTTTATATATGTATTTACTTATTCCTATATTCTTTTATATATTCTTTCATTTTCTAATTTTTTTTTATTTTCTTGCATAAATTTAATTTTTGTTTTCGTGTTTGGATACTTGCCTTCTCCATCACAGTGCTGTGGGGGTGATCTGACATTATATTACAGACACATCCCAATAGCGTCAAATTTTTTACCTTACTTTATTAATTTAGTATACATAAATAATCTCTCTTAACATCCTGCTGCCTGGGTGTTATCTGGAGGCTTCATTTCTCTTGGGTTACCAAACATTTAGCTAAATACTATTTTTTTTTTTCATGAGAGATCTCTAGGTATCTTAAGTTCAGCAAAAGATCTTCCTAACTGCCTCTACTGGTTTGTTTTAAATAATTCAGATTTTCATTTGTCAGCCTGCAGGAAGATTAACTTTGTTATTTGCGTTCAATAGTGAACTCTCTTTTTAAAGATTGCCATTGGTGATACATGTCATGAGTGGTCTTTATCGTTGCTGGTACTTTCAGGAGAGATAAATCTCTACCACAGTCTGCTCGGAAGACAAGCTCATTTGTCTGGGCATTAGCTGGCAGTTTCATAGAATAAATTTCAAGTTTTCAAGAGGAATCTAATGTTTATTTTGAAAATGGAGATGAGGGTACCAAAGAAGAATATGTTTACTTTTCAGCGCCATGAATATGTAGTGACCTACTTATTCTAGACCAGTTGGATTTATTTTCAAAGCTTGTCAAGCCAACTCCTCTTGCACCTCTTTAGAAAAGCAATAAACTAGACTTCTAGTGTTTTAGAACAGTGAACAACGTTTTGAAGATTGTCCTTCAACAGCGCTTTTACACGTGGTTGTACCCTAAATAAAATGATGTTTGCCTTGAGTACGTTTTTTTCTTGACTTGCAAGTTAAAATGCAACTGTTGCAGGTCTGGGTTAACCACACTATGATGCTATAACTTTAAAAAATATATATATTTTTTTTCCTAATAAACAGAATTTTTAATGATCGTTTGATTATCACGAGGCATTTTAAAGACAAGTGATTTTATCTGAAGCATTCCTTGTGTTTCTGCATATGCTAATTTCCTTGATTAATTTTGAGAACATCTGCATATAATTCTGTCTACTTCCCAGTGCCGAGATCACACTGCTTTTCAAGTAACGGCTCCAAATTTCGCTTTCCAGACAAGACTCGTAGTTTTGTCTAATTGGGATGCTAAATGTACAAAGGTACCACAGAAGAGTGTGTAATTATGTAATTTTCTCTTGATCTTTCAGAGTCTTCCTGCGAGCAATTAATCAGTATGCAGATATGCTAAACAAAAAATTTCTTGATCAAGCCAACTTTGAGTTACAGGTAAGAAAAAAAAAAAAAACCAAACCACCCATGACTTGGGAACTAATGTTAATATTGTAATAAATTTCAGCCCTAAATTTTTGGTGTACGTATGCGGCGTCGTGAACCCCGGGTGACCAGTTAGCCCAGTTAAGTCATTTTGGGCGTAGCATCCATTCTTGTCTTGTGGGTCTCATCCTAGAGCAGCACCCAAGTCTTACCCAAAAAACTCTTCCTTTCGTCTCTGTGGTGTCTGTTCTTTTCTCCTTTAAATATTTATGTGCATAATTTAGATACTTCGAAGTTGTTTTGTGGGTGTGAAGAAAACCATTTCAGGGAATTAATGATATCTATTCTTGTCGTTTTGGGGGCTTTCAGCTTTGGAACAACTACTTCCACTTGGCTGTTGCTTTTCTCACCCAAGAGTCTTTACAACTGGAGAATTTTTCGAGTGCTAAAAGAGCAAAAATACTGAACAAGTAAGTCCTATTCGTCATTTAAATCACGGACAAGAACTTGAGGTCTATTAACATAATTTTAGTTTAATTTCTTAGCTAAATCCATTCAGATCGAGATGTAATCATGGTATAATGAAAGGTTGGGTTTAAAAACATGAATCAAGTATTGCATGTGTTTCTACCCTTGAATCAAGATCTAAATTACATGATTCACGACTGATGAAGACAGTATTTTATACCGCAGGATGTTCGTAAAGTCAAGACTTTTCAGAAGTATTAACATATTATAAAACGGAATTTTTAAATCACTTCAGCTTTGTGCTTATTCTAATCTCATTTTACGTGCGCTCGTTATTGCTTTCATCCCTAACGGCCTTTTAGAGCGAATTTTTGTAACTCCAGCCGGTTTCACTGCGATATCCCCGAAGAATGGGTTTGTATAACTGCAGCCTGGTTAAAAGGGATTACATTGCCTACCTCTGAACAGAGGGAGCTTGAGTCAGAATCCCCCAGCAAATGAAACCTGTCAAAAGAAAAAATTTAAAAAAAAAATAAAGGAAGTAAGACTGGAGCATGAATATTTTGTTTGATGTATTTAGGGGCAATCAGGTTACTGCGGTTAATGGACAAAAAATGGGGAGTTTCGAAGCTTTCACCAGAAAAGACCGGGCTCAGTGTCCCATCATTTTTTTTTTTTTTTGGCAACAAAGTTTTGCCCTTCATCCACTCCATGATGAGTTTTGAGGAGCTTCCTTTGGAAGCTGTGCTTTACCTGAGCGTTGAAACAGAATTTTTAAGCCCTGGATGATCTGATGTACGTACATTTGACCCATGGGGCTTCCTTGATGAAACAGGAATATTTACAAGTTCAGTAGAGAAGTGATGTCAAGCGGAGCTCATACTTTTGCAGTTGTGCTATAAATATCATAAATAACGTTATAGTTGCAAAAAAAACCCAAAACCCATGAATATGGTTTTGTAAAGCCAGGTAAGTTTTATTTCATTCTATTTAGAATTTATGGGACAAAATGGTTTTGTGCAAGATGCGACCAGTGATGCAAATTGCTTGTGTAATTAAGAGCATAAAGGATACCTGCAAAAATATCCTTTTGATACTTCCCTATCCTTGAGGATGGGAACCTTAGAAATTTTCTTCAACTGATCAGAATATCGTGCCGAAGAAATTAAAGAAATCAGCAGACATTTCTCACCGTTAATAGAAGTAAATAGATTAAGTCATTTCAAGTGGTTACTTCATGAAGTTTGCTAAATTGTAAATCTCCGTTTATAATGATTTTACAAGTTGTTATTTTCAGTTTAATCGTGTTTTGGAGACAGAAATCAAGACCGTAAATCCTACAAGACATAATACAATTTATGGTCTGGCAGCGTGAACTTTCGTTGCTGTGTGAAACCACTCCCAGTTCCCTGCTGAAAGGATATCATCCGTTAATGCAATATCCCGCTCGCTCATCTTTTGAAGTGTATATTTCAATTCATATGTCAAATATTTAATAATTTAAAAATTAATTATTGTAATTTGTAGGTTTTGCTAAACATTGCGTTGAAGCATTAGATAATAACAGCTTCTTAATGATGCAGAAGAATCTCTTTAATCCATATTAATGACAGGGTGTCTCGCTGTTATCCCACCCAAATCCCACAAGTTACCCAGATTATTACCGTTCTGCTCATCTTGTTATTTAAGTAAAGATCTTTAACGTACAAATATCCTGCGTAGCAAATAAATTCTTGGAGCTCATTATGGTTCTGATCCCATCATTAATGAAGGCAATAGGATGTTTCTCATTCACTAAGCTTTCCTGGTATTAACGTGGAGAGGGAGTGGAATATTAAAACACCCGGATAGGAGATGGGAGGCATCAGTGCCAACAGCTTTGTGACACAGCGGAGGCAGCGATGCTGTAGGATGGGTTCCCCCTGCGCCCTGGCTCATCACCTCCCTGGGACCACACTTTTGGTCCAGCCCAGGCAGGACACACAATCTCGTTAGAACGGAAAAACTTTCCCTTTCCCAGGGTGGATTTAGATGAGATATTGGGAAGAAATGTTTCCCTGTGCGGGGGGTGAAGCAGTGGCCCAGGGTGCCCAGAGAAGCTGTGGATGCCCCATCCCTGGAGGGGTTCAAGGCCAGGCTGGATGAGGCTTTGGGCAACCTGGGCTAGTGGGAGGTGTCCCTGCCCATGGCAGGGGGGTGGAACTCGATGGTTTTTAAGATCCCTTCCAACCCAAACCATCCCATGATTCTATGATTTTGCTCATCAAGGTTCCTAGTTGTATTTTCTAGGACAATGCTATGCGAAGAGATTATATAAAAATAAAATACAGCCTTGGGCTGTGAAGCTCTGTTGCGCTTCCTCCAGCCATTAGCATTTTGAAAAATAGAAAATGTTTGTAATTAATCTCTGTAACCACCCACGCATCCCAAAGGATGGTTGGTTAGTCTGAAAATAGGGCGAAGAGAGATTTTTCCGGGTGGGTGTTCTCCCTTTGGTAAGAAATTCTGCAGAAATTGGAAATTGGGGTCTTTTGAGGGAGAGCAAGTAACACAAGGAGAGGAACAGGAGATGCTGAGGCTCACGGGGTACCTGAGCGGGTCAGGCAGCATCTCCATCTCGGTGGGAAAGGGACATTCAGGAAAGTCCCATGTCCACGAGCGCATCGCTGAGCCGATGAGGGAGACTGCACAGTGTCATCGTAGGGGTTGAATTTGGAGAACCTGCTCCGGAATTTCAAATATTTTTGAATGCTGATCAGATTTTGAAATGAGATGTTTCTGCTTCTTGATATTTGATTTCTTGTAATGGTGCTTTTGTTCTCACAGGTACGGTGATATGAGAAGGCAGATCGGTTTTGAAATCAGGGACATGTGGTATAATCTGGGTGAGTAGTCCGAGCACCTATTGCTTCATTCTTTCACTCCGTGTTTGTCTAATAAACCAAGTTAGAGGTGAAACAAACTTGCTTTCCCTTGAAATAATGGTAGGCTTCCAAAAGGCATTTAAAAAGCATGTGATTTAAGAAATAAAACCGCCTTTGCACGCTTATTTCATGGTCTGGGAAGGTACATAAGTGGAGTCAGTGTTTACATATCTTCTGTTTTTTTTTGGTGTATTCAACATCATCCTAAATAAAAAACTGTTATGGTGATACCTGTTAAACATTTTTTCTTCTTAAAAAAAAAAATATATATATATACAGACATATATATGCACACACACATACATGTGGATGCAATAACTGAGACTGGAGCAGAATTAATGCATCCAGGGGTTTTCAGTAACTTATCCGGGGAATTCTGCTCAAAATCGGATTTTCAGTCTTGTTTGGCTGTATCGGAGTGACTCGGGAAGATCAGCAAAGAATGAGAATTTGGGCGTCCCTGGAGCTGGTAGGTAAATTAGGCATATCTGACTATCTCAAGTCTGCACTATTCTGTGAGTATAATTCGGCTATATGGGGATTGAATTTCATGAGAAACTGAGTATTTGCTGTGACCTGAACGTACTCATCTGCCAGATTTCATTTTCCTGAGCTTAACAGCAGAGACACTTCAGCTCTTCCGAATTTTATCACAAGTTCCTTGAATTATCAGAAGTAAATGCCACTTCACTTATATCTGCCGCTGAACTGTTGTTGCTGAAACTTGAAGAAAAAAAAAAAAATCAGCATATATAAGAGAAGGGAATGCAAAGGTTCAAAAGTATTTGATATCACGGAGTGTGCATCTGCTCTGCTGGAGTGATGAGAAAAGGCTTCTGAAGGCTGCTGAGTTCACTTTTTATTAGAAGCATCTTTCGTGAATTAAGTGCCTGGAGAACAGATTAAAGCACAGTACACGCCTGATAGGTGACTTGACAGACAGCTAATAAAATCAGTATCCTGCCTGGTGCTGGGCCATCCAGCTCGGGATGCTGGCAGCCTCTTTGTTAGGAATGAGCCGAATCTTTCCCTCTTCTGGGCTTATTCATCTCTTGTCTTTGCTAATTTCTCTAACGTGAAATTCTCCAACTTTTCCCAGTTTTTTGCTGGAATGAAAGTAGAAAACTTTGCATACGTAGTTAGGCATCTGGTTGTCCTTACAGAGGTTATTGTGTTCAGTTTGGGGACTATGGAGGACACCGTGCTCTTCACTACTGCTGCAGACACTGGCTGCTCTGGGGAAAGTGATTTAGTTGCTCTAAGGTTCCGTTTTTCCCCATTAACAGGGAGACGATGATAATTTCCCCTGCAGCTCTGTGAATCGATTGGCATGGGGGGGGGGGGTGTCTTCAAGAATTCTTTCTGTGCTGTCGTGAAAGTCTTTTCTTTTTAATCAGAGATTTTCTAAAGCAAGATTATCCAGGTAGATGACTCGGTGACCTCCTCTAGCTCCAACGGTTGTGATTCTCTAAGTGGTTGGGATCATTAATGCCGAGGCACTCGGTAAATTGCTGCTCTTCCCAACAAAAGGTAAATCGGAGGCAGGACCCCAATCCGAGGCGGCCTTTGTACTTCTCATAATGAGCAGCTTGCTTCTTCTCAGCTGCTTTGTGATACAGAGAGTGTTTAGCTTCTGGCCCTTCACCGATCTCGGGTATGTCACAGCATCAATTAAGAAAGAATTGTGGCTTAGCACCGCAGGGGGATCGAGCAGGGGCTGCTTGACACTTCAGAAGTTGCACTTCATTAGTCAAATTATTAATGTATACGTTCAGAAACAAAATCAGAAGTGAAAAGCTGTAATTCCTGCATATGCTTCAGCGTAGAGTTTTGATGACTTTGCCGTTGTGCGTAAGATATGGATGAAGCAGAACAGCTCTGACTTTTGATTTATATATTAAAGGGTGTGGATAAGCCTCAGAAATGAATAGTTTGGCTCATCAGTTTTTGTTCATAAATGCCATGATTAAAGTATGATGCCTGCTGAGTCAAAACTCCCTAGTCAGGAACGAGTCCTGTAGCTGGAATGTACATGTGAGAGTATAATTTATTCTCTAAAATTAAATAGTAAAATACAACTTCTACAAGTTTTTTTCTTGTCTCTGTGTTTCTGACGCAGTGGTGGCTGCAATATCCATTCCAGAAAAACAAAAGCAACTATAGATAACTGTGTGCTCACGTTAAATACCTGTAATTTAGGAAGAAGATTTTTGTTTTAAACCCTGTATGAAAGGTGCAGCCTGACAGATTATCTATTTCAATCCTCTCCTGTTTGATACCCTAGATTTGATCACAAAGGCTTTAGCTTTGAGTGCTCTGATGCAGCAGCGATGGGGACGGTTTTGGGGAGCCTGGTCCCGGTGGGCAGATCTCCCACCGCGTTGCCTTTCTCAAAGCACTGCAAGGCTTTTATTTTCTTGCGTGCACCAAAACCAGGGTATCTTGGGCTTTGCAGGACTTCTCCCTCCATATCCCAACCTGAACTTTAAAATAATCATAGAATAAGGTTGGAAAAGACCTCAAGGATCATCAAGTCCAACCGTCAACCCAACACCACCCAGCCCACTAACCCATGTCCCCAAACACCACATGGACTCGTTTCTTGACCCCCTCCAAGGATGGTGACTCCACCACTTCCATAATGGAGCATTTTGAGTCAGTTTTTTATTGTAACTGGGGCCTTAGACCTTGGCGAGATGGTGAGTAGCAGAGAAGCATAAAGCAAGCCGTGGCTTCTGGGTTGAAAATGTAGGAACTCAAACAACACGTGCTTAAGAGCGTTACGTGATGCAATTTAGCATCTACAAAACACAGTTTGACACCAGGTCGTGTGTACCGGTTTTCACTGGTTAATGGTTTCAACAGTTGTATGTTAAAAAAAAATAGTATTGACATTAAAAATAATGTCCTCGTGGTAAACTGGTCAAGGAAAGGCAAAGAAAACGTTGCTTTTGTTGTTGACATCTGAACCAGCTGGAGGGAGATGGAAAAGTAAAATCCCTGAAGATGACGCGGTTGCTGCTGCTGTCCTCCGGTGAGCTGCCCGCTGGCCCGGCCCTTCCCTCCCAGGGCTTGACGGCGGAAAAGGTGTCCTGACAGAGATGTTAATGTCGTTGGAGGGGAAGCCAGGGTTAAAAATAGATCTGAACTTTGAGCGTTACGTAAAGAGAAGTCATGACGGATAACGCTCTCGGAATTAGTCAGGCGTGTTCAGAGCTGACCCACGTGAGAGGTGAGGCTGCTGGCAAATTATTCCGTGGTTTTTGTGGCCTCTATTTAAATCTGGGAAATGAAAATCCCATGTTACCCAATGAAGAAAGCACCTTGGGTTTGGTTCGCGTAATGAGGTCTGTTACCGTCGTGCGAGCCGTCGGTGGGAGCGCGTCTCGTGGCACAGCGGAAGCCGTGCCAAGGGAATCGTTTTACATGTTCAAAAGAATGCTTTTATTTTCATCTGCTGCTTAAAGCAGCTGCACAATTTGGTTTTCAGAAGAGAATCTTCAATTTTCTTCCAGCCTTGTCACATTTTGAATCTCTGCGTGGGAGTTCCCACACTCCCAGGGGGGGAAAAAAAAAATAAAAGGCGAATTTATTGTCGGGTTGTTTATCGGCAAGCGCTGCCTGCGACAGGCAGCTGGGATGGATGCTCTGGAGATCGTTTCCTTTTTGTATTTTTCTCTCCTGCTTTCTTTTGTGGCACAACATCGCCCCGGATCACATCATCGCGGCAAAGACCTGTGCGTCATCGCGTCACCGGTGTCGTCGCGACAGAAGGATGTCACGCAGGGTTCTCACCCAGTTGGTGGACAAACCCTTTCTCCATGTTACTCCTCGTGCATCCTTGATGAAGAGGACCAGCCAAGACTTCTTAATGTTTTAATTTGTGTAGGCTGAGCCGCCCGGCACATCCTTCCCCTTGTTTTCATCTCCAGCTGAGCTGCGTAAACTCCGGTGGGAGCCACCCACGGACCCTCCAGACAGCGTGGAGAGGGATGTGGGTTTCAAACAGCCAACGAGGAATTTTTTCCTGTGATTTTAGTACTTTCTGCTAATATCTCTCGCTCTTCTACTCCCTCCAAGTCCTGAATTTTCTATTCCGAGAAGCTCTCTGTCCTCTTTGATTTGAAAACTCTGTTGATTACCTGCGAGGCAGTACCACTCATAAATACAAATAATCAGTGAACGGCAGGAAGGATGAGTGCATGTGGTTCAGCTTCGTGGTGGTGGGGCTGGCAGCCGCCGGCCGGGTTCTGCGTGGCCAGGAGCAAGTCTTGCTCCCATTGACCCATGACTCCCGTTGGCCTTGGTGGAGATGCTGGTGGGCACCTTGGGAGGTCAGGTCCGTAGCTCTCCATGCCTTTGTCATCAGATCAGCTCTTCAGCAGCTCCCTTTTTTTGAGCAAGAAGTTGTTATGCCCCCAGAGAAGAAGAATAGGGATCAAAGATTAGAAAAAAAAAAAAATCTTATTTTGTGAATTTGCTGGTTTTTGTGTCTGAAGTTCAAAAGATGTTAGTTGCTTTTCTGAGGGAATCCCCCTATGCTTGAAGCAATGCAGAAACCCATCGTGGCACGCGGAGAACTTCCTGACACTGAATTTGTGCCTGACAAATAACTTTTGTCACTGTCATTTGTTTTCTGAAATATTGACTCTGACACTTTTCAGGCATAATACAAGAAAACTGTCACCTGAGAGGCCAAATGTAATAAGACTTGTAAGAGAGGCAGAGGAAGGCTTTGTGCCTCTCACTTGGTATTCCTCCCCATCATACCAAGCAGCAATTTTAGTTGAGCGTTAATTTGCCCTAATAGGATTGCTAATGCTAACAGGATTCTGAAGTTTCCCAAATCAAGTAACTTAAATTATATCTGCTAAAAAAAAAAAAAAAAAGTGTTTTGTTAGGAAAGGATTTCTTCTTGATTATATTTGTTGAGATTTACGTTAGTTCTGGTCAAAAGTGAAGCTGGTAATTAAAGACTTCCATGGTTACTGTAGTGCGGTGGAATATAATGGAATTAAAATCTATTTCGGATGATTTGCAGAATTTATATATATATTAGCTCTACAGGTGAGCTAATCATAGGTGTTTTTAACCAGCCCAGTATTTATTAGGTGCCATGTTCCTGTTGAGGTTTCGTTTCTTCTCTGTGTGTTTAGAGCGTAGCGGGGAGGGCTGGGGGAGGTACAGTTTTCTCTTGGCAAGACGCAATGTGAAATCAAGTTTGCCAGTCAGATCGACTCTCGAGGAAAGAAGACATATTGTCGGCTTGGTAAGATGTAGTTTCATGTCTCGAGGCTGTGTAAGTACGCGCTCATGGTGACACTTTGATAGACTGACACGGAGAACATTTTGTACGCCGCGGAAGATACAGGAGTCTAAATAAGTGAATACAAGTGATGTGCCTTTTAGCTTCCTTCTCTGCCAGCCATCAGTCGTGTTCAAAAAACACCCTTGAGTGTGTAAATATGGGTGCTGCATGGAAAACCTGGCAAGTTCCAGTTTGACTGCTGATTGAACGACTTTTGTTAATTTATACACATCACATATTCCTCTCTTGTGCCGTAAATAATAATACATGCTTCAGCAGATCTTGAAAAATACTCCTTTATGAGAATTTATTGGTACAACTTTTATAACAGTTGCCTTCTAGCTAAGTCAATAGATGTTCGTTAACTCTGAAATGCGTCTTTTCTCTTAAAGGTCAGCATAAAATCAAGTTTATCCCGGAAATGGTGGGACCTATCTTAGAAATGACGTTGATCCCCGAAACGGAGCTTCGCAAAGCTACCATCCCCATCTTCTTCGACATGATGCAGTGTGAATTCCATTCTACTAGAAGCTTCCAAATGGTAAGCAACAAGCTACAGATATTTAAAGTCTGTAAGGAAAATTTAACTGTTCCTTGACAAAAACATCAGAATTTTTTGTTATTTCTTTAGAAGAAGAATACAATTACGGATTTTCCATAACTCTTGAGTGGCTGTAGAGTTTTCCTATGCGGGTTTTAAATTCTTATTGAAAGAAAAATTTGCATGAAGTAGATACAACCTTTCTTTATGATACAAAAGGAGGGCAAAGACAGATGTCTTAAATTTTCGCTGTGACTCAGAAAAGGAGTCTGCTTCTGAGTTAAATTGGACGTAAAGGAAGCCTGATAATGTGGCAAAAGAAACTATAACCTGTAAGAATTTATCGTCTCTAGTATCTCCTGATTTTTCTACTCTCTACCGTTTCATGGATTTTGGAGAGGAAGAAAAGCTGTCCAGCCAGCATCGGTGTTTCTTCACGCTGTACAGGCACTGCAAGATCTAAAATACTAACGTAGCATTTTTCTTCTATTTTATTTTAACATGCTGAGGGAAGTCCTTGAATAAGCGCACACAATCTTATCCTGATAGCATCAACTTCTGAGAGACAAGTGGAGAGAAAGAAAGTTTTCTGGCATCATTCATTTGACCTTCTTTCCCTTGAATCCTCACTTTATGGATTGAGTATAAGACGAGTTGGGCCAGGCAGTGTTATGGTGTAAGCCCGTGTGGCTCCTGTACACTGAAATTTCTCTCAGTTCAGGATATGACCCTTGTGAATTTTGCAATGAAGTTTGACGCGTGTTGTTTACTTTTTTCCCCTTTCTATTGGCAGGGATTTTTTTGGATGAAAAATCTTAGTCTTTTCCATACTTTTTTTTGTTAACTAGTATTCATAACCAGCTCTTAATAAATCTGTAGCCAGAGTAAATGAATATCTACATGGAGAGACTTAAGCAAGGGAAACGGCATCAGCTTTATTGCTTTGATTTGCTTTGTGCTGGATGGTGCGTGGAAAGGTTGTGAACTGTATTTTGGATCCGTCCAATTACTGCATAATCATTCTTTCTTATGTTTGACTCCGATGATACTGTAAAGATTGAAATGCTCACTGGGATGCCATTGAAACAGTTTCCTATCAGATGCTCTCTTTTGTTGCTTGTCGTTTTTTATTTGTACAATTATACGGATCATGAAAAATCCAAGGGTAACTTTATAGCTGAATTTATGGCCCTATATTTTCTCGATAGGAGGGAACCAGCTTTGGGTGGAATAGTTGGGTGATTTTCATAAATGAACGGCTTAAATATTTCACACAAATTCTTTTTGCCTTTTGAGAAGAAAAATGCCTCATGCTTAAGTCGGAGATGTCTTGGATCGTAGGTGCTCAACGTATATTTTTGATGCCTGTATAGCTTCTTCTTTATGGACATAGCACTGATATGAGAGGGGAAGAGGTAGTAAACCTTTTTCAGTGCATTTGGAGGGAACGGGTACGTCTAACGGGGAGTGATCAATCTGTCCATTCACGGTTTTGCAGATCATGTAGTTATATAGTTTGCTGAGGATTTCAGATTGGGCTTTGGGGAATGAAGATCACAGCTTGTAAAAAGCAGAGCGTCATAGAATCATAGAATGGTTTGGGTTGGAAAGGACCTTAAAGACCATCTAGTTCCAACCCCCCTGCCGTGGGCAGGGACACCTCCCACTAGACCAGGTCGCCCAAAGTCTAGGTTGGATGGGGCCTCTGGAAGTAACATGGTCCAAACTGGGCCTTGGATTGGGTTATCCAGGGCCACCTGAAGCTCAATATTGAATATTGCCAGTAAGGGAGGTTTAACCCCTTCTCGAGGTGACCTGTTCCAATGTTTAAGACTTTTCTTCTTATATCCAGATGGAATTTCTCTGAATTAACTCGTGTCTGCTGCTGCTTGTGTTGTCACTGTGCACCCTTGTAAGCAGAGTAACTCCATNATCTCCAGTTTGTCAATGTCTCTCTCAAGCTGGAGGAACCAAAGCTGGACGCAGTATTCCGGCCATGGCCCAACAAGTGGAATAATCCCATTGATCCTCTACCTGTTGGTGCAGTCAAGGACACATTTTGCCTCTGCTGAAGGGGCACGCTGCTTCTTCACGTTCAGCTTGTTGTCCACTAGGTCCTTTCCAGCAGAGTATCTCGTACTACTGCCTGCACCCATGCCATCCCAGATTCAGGACTTTCAGTTTCTCTTCATTAAATTTCATGCAACTTCTTGCTNCGCTCAAAGTCTAGGTTGGATGGGGCCTCTGGAAGAAACCTGGTCCAAACTGGGCCTTGGATTGGGTTAGCCAGGGCCACCTGAAGCTCAGTCTTGAGTATTGCCAGTAAGGGAGGTTTAACCGCTTCTCGGGGTGACCTGTTACAATGTTTAAGACTTTTCTTCTTATATCCAGATGGAATTTCTCGGAATTAACTTGTGCCTGCTGCTGCTTGTGTTGTCACTGTGCACCCTTGTAAGCAGAGTAACTCCATCTTCTCTATAACCACCTTTAAGGTTTGGGAGACCTGAGTCTACTTTCCTGTAGGCTGAACAAACCCCTTTCCTTCAGGCCAGATCCTCCAACACTCTTCTCATCTCCGTGGCCCTCCATTAGACCATCTCCAATTTGTCAATGTCTCTCTCAAGCTGGAGGAACCAAAGCTGGACGCAGTATTCCAGCCATGGCCCAACAAGTGGAATAATCCCGTTGATCCTCTACCTATTGGTGCAGTCAAGGACACATTTTGCCTCTGCTGAAGGGGCACTCTGCTTCTTCACGTTCAGCTTGTTGTCCACCAGGTCATTTCCAGCAGAGTATCTTGTACTGCTGCTTGCACCCATGCCGTCCCAGATTCGGGATTTTCAGTTTCTCTTCGTTAAATTTCATGCAACTTCTTGCTGGCTGTCTTTCGCACTGTCAAAACCATTAAACCACCACCCTTGGAGATGAGCAATTTATCCACTTTTCCCACCCATAGTCTCTATGCCCAGTCCATCTTACCAACTGGTCAACAAATATGTTTTGAGAGACTGGATGCTGAGATCGTGACAACCACAGCTCTGTCCTGATTTGTGGGGGAGGAATTTAATTTTTTTTCAGAAGTTCGCTGCTGTGATGGCTTGTGTTAGACAGCTTTCCCCATGGAGGTTTTCATTGCAGTATGAATCGCTTTGCCTGGAAAACCAGTAAAAGACAGGAAGGGGTTTTTTGTCCTTCCAGTATATATAGCCCTAAGAAAAAAAAAATTCTCTGGTATTTACAGAACTAAATTAAAAGCTGGAGTTGCCCGTTTTTGTCCTGTCCCTCTCAGGATGCTTTGAAGCCTATATAAGGCTTCAAAGTAGCCTGTACCTCAAAGCATGAATCTGATTCTAAAGTCAGAGTGGGACTGAAGCTTCCCTGTAGAAGCAAATGCCTCCTTCTCCGCTCTCCTTTTTTCCCTTTGCCTGTTTTACTAGCCAGCTCTCCAGATCAAAGGGAATATGTCAGAGCCACAGGAGCGATGAAAGAGAATTGGTTTGATTGTTCAAGGCCCGGTCAGGTGAGTGGGATGGATCCCGTGGTGACGGCAGGAGAGAAAGTTCATCGCGAAACAATCATTCAGCTGAAAGGTGGAATTCGGAGCATAAGAAGCCCCGACCTCCCGCTGTTGCTGCCTGTTCCTTCCAGCTGTCACCTGTTCTGGCTCCGATTCCTGTTTGTTTGCCTCCCCAAAACTTTTCTTTACCTTTTCTGAACCTGAGCCATTCCTGATGTAATAAAGTTCTGCTTGATTGGAGGGGAACCCATTCATAGAGAGGTTCCAGTGCAGGAACTGGGACAAAACAGAGCTTGGAGCAAGCAGGAGAAGGCATTGGGAGGTGATGCGGAGGTTCTCTCCGCCTCATGGCACTGCATCATAATATGATTTCTTTTAGCTAATCTGGTACAAATTAATTAGTAGACATAGCTTACTTTAGGAGCTAAAAAAACCTATTAACAAGATAAGGTAACGAGTTGAGTAAGAAGCGGTGTCCTAGCCTGTCTTCCCCAATATAATTCCAGTTCTCATCAAGTAGGAAAGAAGGAAGGACCTTTATCCTTCAAAGTAAAATCTGAGAAGTGTGTCCCTCCCCTCTGCAGTAGTGAGCAAGAAGAAATTAGAAGTCCCATATGTCTAGTTTTCAGGGTGGACAGCATTGCTAAAGAGGATCATCAGTGTCTGGTGGTGTCGGCGTCAGAGACGTAAGCATACAAGCTCCAGCATGTGTTCTTCCCCTCTTAGCATAAGTTGTGTAAAAAGTAATGATCTGAGGATAGAGCCCCAAAAATGCAACAACACATCTGTCCTCATATCTGCAAATTGGAATGACACTTAGCATAATGGAACCGTAGCCAAAAAGATAGAAAAATGATATAGAAATGCATAAGCAATGAATGCATAATCCTATAGAAATGCATAAGCAATGAATGCATAATGCAAAATCCTATAGAAGTGCATAATAAATGAATGCATAATGCATACGGTTACTAAAATAAAACCATGGGTGCAGCTAAAGTACCTCTAGCTAGCATTCTGTGGTGTATGAAAATTAATACTAAAGACCAGAAGAAATAACAAGGTCACCCTTTTAATTTATTTCTAACATTTAACGATAAATGGCAGTATTGTCAGGACAGCCATACTAGCATTTTTATTTCTTGTTGGTTCTCAATGAACACAAGTTAATGGCTTGTCCAAGTTTCTGCAATGCCACAGATTCTCCTCTGTAATCCCACTGAACGGGNTAGAAGTGCATAATAAATGAATGCATAATGCATACGGTTACTAAAATAAAACCATGGGTGCAGCTAAAGTACCTCTAGCTAGCATTCTGTGGTGTATGAAAATTAATACTAAACACCAGAAGAAATGACGAGGTCACCCTTTTAATTCATTTCTAACATTTAACAATAAGTGGCAGTATTGTCAGGACAGTCATACTAGCATTTTTATTTCTTGTTGGTTCTCAATGAACACAAGTTAATGGCTTGTCCAAGTTTCTGCAATGCTGCAGATTCTCCTCTGTAATCCCACTGAACGGGAAAATTCCAACGAGCCATCGCCCATGAAGGATTAATTTCAATAAGTAACAATTTTTTCTTATCTACAGTTGAAATGTAAATGTGTAAGTTTTTCTTGTTTTCTTGCCTTTTTGAGGATATCGATATTCCTCCATACTGAAGAGCAAGTTAATGCAATAAGTCTAGAGACGTCCAAAATCACCTACTTTTAAGTGGGAAAATAAGAAAGGAAAGGGATGAAACTGTTGGGAATTACCACCAACTTTCTTAGTAGCCTTTGAACAAAGTTTTCCCGTACTTGTGTGTGATTTCTGCATTAGGATTAATTTCTAGAGGTGTTATCCGTCACTTGAATGTTGTATGGGAAATTCATTATTATCCCATATCAAAAGAAATTTATAGCAGCTTGGAGGATTGCAAGTCCTCCTCACCTACAGCTAGATTAAATTGTCAGTCAGTGCTGCAAATACAGCCTGACCACACGGTAGGTAAACCTAAAAATAAAAGCGATTAGTTGAGCTGACACTTGAAGATGCTAGATAGCTTCCATTGATTTATTTTCTCCAGATGGGAGATCGTAACAGACAGATGAAGGGCTGGATATACTCCTTGCTGAAGTTCAAACACGCCGTGAAGAAAAGCTGAGATCTTGATCAACTGCAAAGATCTTCCTAACGTCATCCCTCAACCTTTCCTTGTCGACAGAAGGATGGGAATCTCAGCTCATTGATGGTGCCAGATAGACACCCCCTGAGCCTCCAGGAAGAGCCTCAGCAAGTGTCACTGGCTGTAACGTAAACATTCAAAAATTGGTGCTTGAGAATAAATTCCATCACAATCAATGCATGCCTACTTGGTGCTATTTTATGCATTAAAAAAAAAAGAAAAATTGAGACTTTATCAACAGACGCCGGGTGTGGTGTCTCCGAGCCGTTAGCTTGTGCGACTTCTGGGGCCATATTCTTACTCCCATCCTGGAAAACGATGCTCCATAAACCTCAGCTTGTGTTGATGAGACGTTCTTCTGTAGAAAGAGTGCAGAAGGAATTTTAACTGTGTTAGATAACGTTTAGTCATCTGGCAGGTGTGATCTGCATCATATTGGTTCCTTGAGACGTATCAAGAATGATTGAAGAGCAAAGATGTTGTTAATAGTCCTTCAAACCCCAGAGATGCCACGAGTCTAGCTCCGTTCAACCCAAGGGAGCCATTAGGGAGATGGCCCAACAAAGATTGGATTTACAGAAATTTAAGTAAAATTGATATCGGGAAGATACTCAAGATCCTGTATGACAAATGTAATTGCTCTTCTTCGTATGAGTAATCTCTTGCTAAAAAAATTTATCACCTAAAGGGCTCACGCTGGCAGCAAGTGTCGTTTTTCACGTGGGTATAGAAAGTCAATTTCTTTCTGGTCTCATTAGAGAACATGAATTTTGTGATTTCTCTGTTTCATCATTGTGTTGCCTCGGTGTTTTACTTGACACGTCCTTGGACTGTGGGAACGCGTTCCAGCTTGTGTTTGCTTCTTGGAGGGGGTGGATTGCATTATTCTTCCTTTCCTCATTTCCCTGTCGGTTTTTGAATAATGGATTCGTTGTATTAAAAACCTCGTTTCACTTCATTTTTCATTCATTTCTTCCCAAGGAAAGTAGTGAGAGAGTGGAACAGGTTACCCAGAGAGGCTGTGTAATCATCCATCCATGGAGATGAGCGAGTCCCAGGTGGCCTGATGTAGTGTTGGCGATAATCCCGCATCACCCAGGAGGCTGGACTAAATGACCTTCGAGGTCTCTTCCAACCGCTGTTGCTGGGATTTTGTGGATTATTTTGGGCACCTTTGAAATGTTTTAATCTAGGGTTTGGGGTTTTCATCTTTAAAACAGTGTTGCATAATAATAAAAGTTGGTTTAAGACAGAGTATCTGTTGGTTGGGTGCTTGGTTGCATTTATGGCTGTATGCAAGATACAGGTTGATTGACCTTTGTGTGTCGTTAGGCTGTATCCTGAATTTCCTCTGAGCAGCAGGTGAGCAGGACTTTTTCTGCTGTTATTTGTTATGGTAGCTCATAGTCACTGAGCTCAGAGCAGAGTTTTTTTTTTTTTTT